>PITA01007565.1:0-90663 GCA_004023965.1 Spilogale gracilis | reverse complement strand
GGAGTGGAAGTGAGGTCATGGACACAGGCAACATTCTGGGATTGAGCAGAGGGCAGGGCTCCTTTCCATCGGGAATTCTTCTATGGTTCTCAACCAGGGGTGATTTTGCACCCTCTGTCACCCGCACCCAGGACACACTTGGTCAAATCTAGAGATACTTTTTGCTTGTCAAAACTGGGTGCAGTGTGGGGAGGAGGGTGTTCCTGGCATCTAGTGGGCAGAGGACAGGGATGCTGCTGAACATGCTGTAATGCACAGGGCAGCTCCCACAGGAAGGAACTCTCTGCTCTGCACGTCAGCGGCGCCGAGGCAGAGAAACATTCAGTTCTCCGGGTAGGAAACAGGGAGCAGAGGCTCGGCGCTGCCCCTCCTCATGGGTCCTTTGGCCTCTGTGGTTCTCTCTCTCAGACATTATTTTGATCATCTCATTGCTTGTTCCCCAGGCCTCTCCCCAGCTCTCCAGTTTAGTTAGCTCTCTGAAGCCTGGTGCAAGAAAAGCAAGAGGGAGACACTGGGAAGCAGCACGTGGTGGGGGAGGAGTTACTTCGGATTTTATTTAGTTGTGCTGGTCTTCAAGGGCCTTGGAGGGAAACCTAGCCAATGTCAAATCCCAGTGCCGCCTCACAGATGTGAGGCTCTGGGCCTATCCCTTCCCTCTTCATATTCCTCCCTTGTCTATGAAACGTAACAACAGCACCCATGTCACTAGGTGTTGTAAGATGCATGGAACAGAATAAAATCTTGGCGCATTGTCAGGCACGCAGTATATATTCAGGAAAAGGTTGCTATTATGTAAATTCATTAAAAAGTTGACCAAATAGGGGTGCCTGGGTAGCTCAGTCAGTTAAGCATCTGACTCTTGGTTTTGGCTCAGATCATGATCTCAGGGTCAAGGGATCAAGTCCCGGTTTGGGCTCAACACAGTCTGCTTAAGAGGCTCTCTCCCTCTCCCTCTGCCCCTTCCACATTAGTTCACACTCTCTAAATAAATAAAATCTTTTTTAAAAAAGATTTTATCTGCCAGAGAGAGAGAGAGAGCGAGAGAGCGAGCGAGCACAAGTAAGGGGAATGGCAGGCAGAGGGAAAAGCAGGCCCCCGATGTGAGACTCCATCCCAGGATCTCTGAGATCATGACCAGAGCTGAAGGCAGATGCCCAACCAACTGAGCCATGCAGGCATCCTTAAATAAATAAAATCTAAAAAAAAAAAAAAAAAAAAAGTTGAAACTGAAGGTTGCTAGAAGGAGGAAGGGTGGCTGGGTTATGGAAAAAATAAAAATTAAAAAAATTAAAAAAAAAATAAAAAATAAAAAAATAAAAACTTAATACCAATTAAAAAATAGTTGACCAAATAATCAGTCTATATTCACTTAACTAAAATTTATTATTTGTGGCCAGAACACCTGATTTTCACCTTTGCTTTTTCATTGTTTCTCTTGTGCCTTTGTACACATAAAGGGCTTAAGAAATTTAAATTCAAGCCTTCTAGAGTTGTGGATGTGGGCTTAAAAATCAATTTGTTGCATACACGATGGTTAGTATTTGAGTATTCTGTGGACTGGAACTGAGTTTTAGGGTCCCTCCCTCCCTTTTTTTTTTTGAGGAAGGGGGTTGGATTTCCAAGGAAGGGAATCATCATAACAAGTGGCGACGTGGTGCTGCAGTTTTTAAAGCTATGAGGGTGTCTGGAGGACGTTGACCCTTTCATCTTCCTAACTGAGCTGCCCTGTGACCCCGAGGCCAGTGGACACCCAAACTGGAAGCCAGAGCGTGGGGCAGCTGGGGCTGCTACCCTACCGGAGCCCAAGCCCCCAGTGACACGTCAGATGCTGGCACTCATGTGAGCCCCGCCCTGAGCCCCGCCCCCGGTGACACCCACGATGCACGCACTGGTGTACAGCGAGCTGTCGTCATCCTCGTCGTCGTCCTCCTCCTCCTCTTCTCTCGTGTACAGGCAAGAAGAGTCTTCGTAGTCTGATTCATGAGGCACATTTTCTTTATTGTCATCACATTCAATCACAACAGTTGGCACTTGTCTTATTTCCGGAAGGCCCAGAGGTCCCGCTTTGGTGACAGTGTCACCCGAATGCAAACTGGAGCTGTGGTAAGAAGTGGAACAGGGGACCCGCTGCTCAGAGCTGTTGCAAGAGGAGAAGAGAGGGTGTTAATTCCAGCCAACATGGCACATAAATGCATCAGAATCTTTTTTTTAAAACTCAACTGTCCCAACTCTGCTGCCCAGGAGACAAAGGGTCTACTGAGCAATTCATGTCTCCTTTCCTCTCTTACAGCCAAACGTTTTTTAAGGCAGCAGAGTTCCCTGAGGGGTGGTTGGGGTATGGCACACACACCCGTGTGGAGGTATCAATGTCCCTCAACTGAATGCTGGAAAATGGTTATGATGGTAAATAACATTTTTGGGGATCTGGTGCATTGGTCACAATTAAAAAACAACAGAATCTTTAAAAAAACTGGAATTCCAGGAATATTTGTGGTGAAGATCAACATCTCCAAGGGTCAAGGAAGGTTTCATTGGTAACCCACATGTTTCATGGGAGAAGTAAAAGCATTAATTGGAGGGTAAAGTTAGGGATGCAGGAAAGAAAGAGGCAATGCCTGAGGTTCTAGCTTTCAAAGCTACACAACAGGGCTGGTAGGGGCTGCGGGTGGGAGAGGCTCAAATGTCATGGATGACGAGGCAGAAGAAGAGCAGAGACGGGACCATAAGGTTGGACACATGGGTGACCGTCGTAGTGAATGCGGTCATGGGTTTCTCTCCCGAGGACCGTGTCAGATTGTGGCCACAGCTAATATCAGTCTAGGTTTTTTGTAGTCTAATTCTCCAGAAGGCAATGATGGTGACATTTTTGGTTTTACCTCTTAAGATGAACCAACTCAGATAAAAAAAAATTAATTAAAAATGGTTTGCTTCATTCCAACAGCCATATAAATTCACTGTAGAGAAATTAGGAAATGAGTCTCAAAAATAAAGTTATTATTATTTCTTAAAAAGAGAGTGTCTCCTAGGTCCCTCTAGCAATTTAGAATTCTTTCTATGACAGGCTCTGAATAAAGTTCAAACAGCCAGCCACAAACAGACTGGAATTTTATAATTCTTCTTCAGGCTGACTGCAAATGGCATTTATGCCTCTCACTTAAGGAATTTCTAAGCATAGGTGACTCGATGCCTTTTCCCATCCCAAAGCGTCTGACATTTACAAGGAAGGGGGAGGGTGAAGTTAGGCTATATTGTATATCAATAAATCTTACATTAGCATATCTTAGCCAAAAGAAAAATTTTCCTCATGACATGAGTGCATGATAGTCTCCTTTGAAATGTTCACTATACTTTAAATTATTGCCATGTCTAATTTAAATTCAATTAACTTTCTTCCTTCCATTGTCTCCAAAGAGCTGTTTTTCCCTGTGTGTTTTACACATAACTCTGCGGTGACACAAATGGAAAATCTAGTTAACACATTATGAGCTATGATGTTCAAGGCAATGAACTCAAGCAACTGAAAAATCCTTCGATGGCTGAGCAAGATTCAAACACAAGAGTCACAAAACCGGAGCCTTTTCTTAGGCATTAACCGTGTGAGGAGTGCATTTCCCACAGCATTTCATACCAGGGGCAGTGAGAGTGGCGGGGGGAGTGCGTGAGGGGTGGCAGACAGGACAGCTGGCTGATGGGGACTTACAGCCTGGCCCACCACGTGGCCCTCTCTTCTGCAAGGCACGTGCTACCTTCTAGCTGAGCTCAGATTTCCACACTGAGAATCAAGGGAAGTAGACACGGAAGAGGGAAAAACCTCATTGTGTGGCCGTCCCATGTTTGCCTCACCCTCGCCTTCTCTCTCATTGACAGTTTAATTAACAAAGGCTCTAACAAAGCCACAGAGCTGGGGATGGGACAGGTAGATGTGAGGTGTGGAAAGTAGTGAATAGATATTCCTCTGTGGTACGGAAGAATCTCTGGAGACTTAAAAAAATAAAAAAATTAAAAAAAAAAAGAAATGAGAAAGCCACAGAATTCCTTAAGCTAGAAGATTCCACACTGTCTCAAGACGACAGAGAAAGAACTATTATGCAAAGAAAGGTAAGAAACTCAGCCTCACAGCTAGGCCTGGATAAACAGGAGGCTGTTGGTGGTCCTCCTTCATAGGTACAGGGCAAGAGTGAGGCCTGAGGAGGACGGGATCGTAAGTCGGGCCCGCCAGTGGGGTGGCAGGTGCGAGCCATGAGGCCACCAGCCTTGGGAAACGGACTGGCCGAGGTGATCAGCGAATGTCTGCTGGGGGCACCACAAACTCACCCAAAGGCCTCTCCTGACCAAGCAGGTCAACGGCCTCAAGTATGACTCGAGCAGGTGAGAGAATGTCTAATTTGTCACAAGGATAAAAATGTGTTTCCCAGGAAGCCAGGTGAATCCACCACGAGGGCCTGACTCATAAACATCCACTGGCTGCCAACTGTATGTCAGGGAAGGTGCTGGGTGGAAGACAGACACCCACATAATCCCAACGTTGGGGAACTGGTGAGCCAACGGACAGCGAGAAAAGACAGAGGAAAGAAGCATCCACTGAGTGGAAGCTGGAAAGGTTATTATGGGACCCTGGTCTGAGGAGTCAAGACACAAATCAGAGTCCAAGTTTTGCCACTTACCATCAAATCTTTCATTGGGCTAATGATGTAACTGACCTCTCTGACCCCTGTCTCTTTGGGCCAAATCAGGTAAACCGACTTTTAATGGCAGGGCCATTCCCCGGGCGGTGCCCAGAAATGAGGCCCTCTCCTGTCAATGTCAGAAGTGACCTTCCAAGGGGAATTCTAGACACTCTTAGCTTCAGACTATTCACATTGTTGTCAGGGCAACTTGCTAAAACCCAGATCTCATTACTTCACCCATTAGAACGCCGAAGACCTTCCTGGTCCCCAGGACCAGTGCTCCAAGAGTGACACAAATGGGAAATTCCATTAATGCCTTATGAGCCATACTAGGCAAGGCCAAGAACTCAATCGACAAGAGCGCAGTGCCTGATTGCATTCGGCCGCCACCCCTGCAGCTGTAGGCAGGAAGGGGAACACCTGGCCGAGCATCAGTCTTAGGCTGGTTTTTCTAATGGCATTGTCACTTGGCAGGTGTGCTCTCAGTGAAAGGTCTCACGCTAAAGAGAAGTGAGAACCATCAGACTACGAGCAACAGTTCGGCGCAGCCTGACCCATATTATTAAACCCAGCCTCAAGGCCCCTTCCCAGCCCTGTCCCCCCATTCAGCTTCCCTCAGTTCCATGCAACAAGGTGTTCGTGCCCTTGGCCTGGAAGGTGTTCCCCTCCCACCTTCACTGTGTTGATATCAACTGATCTTGTAATCCTCTGTTCCAGGCGATGCTGCTTTGCCTGTGTTCTCCGGAGACACCACCATCATGAACACTGTCAGCATCTGTCTGTTTGCTGCCTCCTGTCCCCAACCAAGCCGGAGCCTCCTGGAGGGGCAGGGACCGGGTCCTACTCTTGTTTGGAGCAGATGTCTACCACCGTTCCTGACACAGAGCAGACACGTAATCATCTTTTATTATTTTTGCTGAGTGAATATGGGCTGGAATCACTGAGATTCAGGTGTTTTTCTAAGGGGCTGGAAAATTATTTCCATGGAGTATTAAGCATTTTTTTTTTTAATTTTCAGGGAGGCACTCGTAGTGTGTGTGTACTGCAGGGCTGGGGGTGACCCTGCCTGGGCAGGCACTTTCATCAACGGCTTAACAACAAAAAGGGCCTCTTTATCAAATATGCAGAAGAAATGAGATAGAGAAGGCATGGCGGGAATTGAAAAAAGGGACCATTTATTGAGTGTGTTGTCCATGTTCTAGAAACTTCCATATCCGATATCTCATTTCATTGTTATGACAACTCTGCAGGAGAAATATCATTATCCTCATTTTATTAAGCAGGAAGTTGAGGCTCTGGGAGGGTAATGAACAGGTCCATGAGGACACAGGTAGCAAAGACGGGAGCTGGAATTTGAGCTCATCCTGTTTCAATATGCAATACCTAAAAACTGAATTGGGGTACTGGTAAGACTGTGGACTTTGATTAATCACAAACCCCACTCACTGTACACACGCAAGATGGAGGAAATGTGTAAAGGAGGGCATTATTACTTTATATAAGTATTTTAAGTCTTACTAACCAGGGCAAGTAAGAGCGTTCGACCTTGCCACAGTCAGGCTGCCCCTGGGCACGGAGTTTAAAGGGTCCCCCCCCCTCCCAGATGCTGTGCGGCAGCGGTCAGGATGGTGAAGGAGCCCCTCTGGTGTTCCCTCTGTTGGCTCATCTGATGACCTCACTGCACTGACTGTCTTGGCCTCTTTTGCTCCAAAGTGGCAGGGTCGTTGTAATAGCGCCTCAAATCTTTACTATCTCAATGATCAGAAAATGTTTTCTGAAGTTTGTATGGAACCATGGAAGCTTCTGAAAAGCCAAGGAACCTTGAGGAAGCGGAACAAAGCTGGAGGGATCATAATCCCAGATTTCAAGATACTATAAGGCTGCAGGGTACGGCACAAAAACAGACACAGAGACCCACAGAACAGGATAGGGAGCCCCCAAACAACCCTCGCTTATATGTCAATTAATCTACAACAAAGGAGGCAAGAATATACAATGGGGAAAAGACTTTAATAAACGCTGCTGGGAAAACTGGACAGTTACATGCAAAAGAATGGAACTGGGCAACTTTCTTACACCATACACAAATAAACCCAAAATGGATTAAGGACCTAAGTATGAGACCTGAAACCATAAAAATCCCAGAAGAGAGCAGAGGCAGGACTGTCTTTGGCTTTAGCAACATTTTTCTAGTGATGATTCTTAAGGCAGCAGAAACAAGAGAAAAATTGAACTACTGGGACTACACCAGAATAAAAAGATTTTGCACAGCAAAGGAAGGTACAAAAAGGTAACTGACTGGATGGGAGAAGATATATGCAAAGGACAGATCCAGTAAGGTGTTAATATCCAAAATATATAAAGAGTTTATACAACTCAATGCCAAATAAAAGACCCAAAAACAAACCAAAAACCAACCCAACAATCCAATTAAAATATG
This sequence comes from Spilogale gracilis, assembly GCA_004023965.1. NCBI lineage: Eukaryota > Metazoa > Chordata > Mammalia > Carnivora > Mephitidae > Spilogale > Spilogale gracilis. The sequence continues at coordinate 83,556 of PITA01007565.1, read as the reverse complement.
GGCAGAGGATCTGAATAGACATTTTTCCAAAGACGACATCCAGACGGCCAACAGACACATGAAAAGATGCTCAACATCTCTCATCATCAAAGAAATGCAAGCCAAATCCACAGTGAGACCATCCTACACCTGCTGGAGTGGCTAGTATCAAAAAGACAAGAAATGGCCAAAAACAAAAACAAAAACAAACCGAACAAGTGTTGGCGAGGATGTGGAGAAAAAGAAACCCTTGTACACGGCTGGTGGGAAAGCAAGTTGGTGCCGTCACTCTCGAAAACAGTACGGAGGTGCCTCAAAAATTAAAAATAGAATTATCTACAATGCAGTAATTCCACTACTGGGTATTTACCGGAAGAAAACGGAAACACTATTTTGAAAAGATACATGTACCTCTATGCCCATTGCAGCATTATTTACACTAACCAGGAGAGGGAAGCAACGCGGGTGCCCATTGGCAGGTGAATGGATAAAGAGGATGTGGTAGATAGATACAAAGGAATATTGTGCAACCATAAAAATGAATGAGATTTTTTTTTTAACCATTTGCAACGACATGGATGGACCTAGAGGTATTATGCTAAGTAAAATAAGTCAGACGGAAAAAGACAACCACTACATGGTTTCACTTATTTGGGAAATCTGAAAACTAAAATGAATAAGCAAACAGAAACAGACCCATAAATACATAGAACACATTGACAGCTGCTAGAAGGCATGGGGGCTGAGCAAATGGATAAAGGGGAGAGGGAGACACAGGCTTCCAGTTAGGGGATGAAGTAGTCGCGAGGATGAAGGGACAGCATGAGGAATACAGTCAATGGAAAAACAACTGGGTTTTCTGAACAAACACCATTGTAGCCTCATCTTAAGTACTACCTTCATAATCATCGGTCTTAAGTACTAATTATATGTGTTTATAACTTACGTTAAAATAAATAGGACTATTAAGACTTGTACAGAAAGTTGTCCTACACTCAATGAATTCACTACCAATAAATGCATATGTCACATTTTGGTTACATAACGGCCTAGAGCAGATTTTGCCCACCTTGCCTGATGAACCTTGGGGCTGGATGGTTCTTTGGGGTGAGGGTCTGTGCTGTGCTTTGCAGGGTATTCAGCAAGTATCCCTGGGCTCTACCCACGAGAGACCAGCAGCATCTCCTCCAGTCGCAGTGACTGAAAATAACACCAGACGTCGCCAAATGTCCTGTGGGGACAAAACTGCCCCTTTGGGAGTCACCGTCCTAGAATATCCACAACAGTTTTGCTATGTGCTGCTTCCTCAGTGTTGCACCATGCGAGTGTCTTCCAAAGCAACTCTGGCATGGACCGTCGTGAATCTGCAGCTCTCCCTGGATTTGGAACCGTCCAGATCCTTTCTCCTGAGTTCCTGACTTGTTATGTTCCAGGCTGATCCCAGTAAACTCTCTGCACCCCTGCTCCTGTCCCTGAGCAGTTTCCCCACTAAAGCAAGAGCTCCAAGCACAGTCTTGAGCGCACCAGCCTTTCTCACCACTTTGCCCAGGTCAGTGATTTACAAAATGACCCTCTGGTGGCCTGAGTCACCAGGCCTTCCGCAGTACCTGTCACACTCCCTGAGGAAAAGCTGACTCATGTAATAAGATCCATTCTAGACCATTTGCGTCAAAACTCCTCGGGATGAAGCACTGAGTTTGTTTGGAATTCAAATGGACCTCATTGCCTGTGGGTTTCTGCTCACGGCTCCTCTCCCCAGTAGCTGACGGGAAACGAATACTGCAGGTAAACTTCGAGCCTCTCACCCAGCCTTCCTTTACTCCTACTGCACTACTGCACGCAGAGAGGACTAAAGGTAGTATTTTAAGTGCTGTCCTGTGCCATGTATTGGTTCATGGAAGCCTGACAACAACCCTTTTGGATAGGAACTACTGTTATCTCCTTGTTTCAGAGAGGAATAGTGAGGCACATGGCCAAAGTCATGGCTGGAGCTGTACAGACATGACTAGACTCAGGCAGGAGGGACTGCAGAACCGTATCCCTTTCTGATGTCACAATACCATCGCCCACGCAGAAGCAGAATCCTTGCTATGGCTTTGAACTCCTTCTTCCAGAACCTCCCCTTCTCCACCCTCTCTAGGGCTGTCAAACAGATCTGATCACGTAATTCTCCCACTTAAGACCTCTAAAGGGTCTGTCAGCTTGAGGACCTCCAGCCCCTCTGGCTTGGACACGGGGGCGCCTCACAAGATGGCTCAACACGCTTCCCTCAACCTCGTCTGTTCCCATTCAGCGCATACCCAGCGTCCCAGCCACACCAGGCCACTTGCTGCTGCTTCCCAAGCACACTGGGAGATTTCCTCTCTCCTCCCTCTCCTGCCATTGCTCAGGCTCAGAATTAGCCCCGAAGAGTTTGGCCTGGGGAACCCCCACTCCTTAGGGATGGCTCAAATGCCAGTTCCTCCGAGCAACCTTTTCTGATCTTTCCAACGGACACCAGGCCTTTCTCTGTGCTTCCAGGCTCCTGTCCGAGCACCTCCCCAGCGCCACCCCGACTTTGACCTTGAGTGTCACAGACAGAGGCTGATCATCAATGCTCTTCATCTCTCAGCCCCATTTTTGTGCATGTTTTTGGAATGGATGGGAAAGTCAGTCAAATATTTGAGCTGAAGTCTCCTGGAATCAGCTAGGCCCCTGTGTGTTTTCCCATCGTTTAATTCACCAAAATAACCTTCCCTGTGACCTTTAGAGTCCTGCTGTGACATGGAAAATAGCCTTATGAAAGGAAAATCAAGGTTTTGGAAATCGTGACAGAGTTTTTCCCTTAAGAAAATAATCCAAAGAGATAAGGCACAGAGATCTCTGCAAGGAAGGAAGTCACGGCGCCCACGGTGCTATGAACTGTGCTTTGAAGAGCCCCAAGGTCAGAGGCCATTATGGAGCAGGGAGAGAGGTCTGAATTCGAGAGAGACTCAGGTAGTCTAACGGTTTTAGCATGAATAGCACAGGGCTGGAGCTGAGTAGGTCTGCAGGCAGAACAGGGTACGAGAGACGGGAGACAATAATTAGTAGGCGGAATAATCCAACCGTGGATTATGGACAGTTGTCACTAAAAAGAGGACCGGCTGAATTTGTTGTGGCCACATTTATAAGCTAGTTTGTGGAGGACAGATGGAAAGGCCTCACCATCAACTCTTCCTGTTTCCCTGCCCTATTTTTCTTCAGTGTTCCCTCCCTACTTTACCGCACATTACATATTCATGGGTCTGCTCCCCTAAAAGGTAAGCTGATGAGGATGTGGACTCTATTTTGTCCTCGCTGACCAAAAAGGATGGTCACGAAAAAATGAACAGGGAAAAATAAAGAAAAATTTACCTAAAACGGGATGACCACCACTTAGAAAAGACACGATAAAAACAGAAACATTCTGAAAGCCTGAAAGTAAAAGGGCAGTCCTAAATCTGCAAACGCATACATTTTAAACTCTGTCCTTCATTATGTCCCCATGACATATCATGGAAGAGAACAGCTTTATTCACTCCCTCAGTCCTGACTCCATCAGGAAAAACATTTACCAAGTCTTCTTGGAAAATTCAACTCTCCTTTTTGACTCTACTAAGCCAAGTAGGAGACACACAGATTGAGAACACAAAAGTACCCCTCAGATTTCCATCTCCCTCCCGTCCACCATTTTCCTACCATCTCCCTCCCGTCCGCCATTTTCCTACCATCTCCCTCCCGTCCGCCATTTTCCTACCATCTCCCTCCCGTCCGCCATTTTCCTACCATCTCCCTCCCGTCCGCCATTTTCCTACCATCTACCTCCCTTCCACCATTTTCCTACCATCTCCCTCCCCTCTGCCATTTTCCTACCATCTCCCTCCCCTCCACCATTTTCCTACCATCTACCTCCCCTCCACCATTTTCCTACCATCTACCTCCCCTCCGCCATTTTCCTATCATTGAAATACTTGTCTTGTTTCTAAGGAATCCCTTGACTTTGCAAATTAAGAGACTATCTCATAAGCTATCATGTTTTCTACCAGTGAGGGACAGGCAGTTTACTTTTAATAATTTATAGAGAAATGAATGTTAAAACATCTACAACCACTCAGGTTCATGACAACAGTTGGTCTCTTTTCAAGAGAGCTTTAATTTACATCATCGCTCCATCTCTGTCACATGGTCATAGGCAGAAGCAAGGCAGGGCCCTGGGCCTCATCCACAGGAGGGGGGATTACAGGTTATCAAACCCCTCTGATACTCTTAGGAAATTGGGGGTAGGTTCTGAAATTAAAAATCATTGTCTATTTTAAATCCTAATCTTCCTTGAAGAAAGGTGAGAATGATTTCAATGTCCTTTCTGAAGAAAAACGTATAATCAAGAGACACTGCTTTCTGGAATCTGATTTCAGATGCACTGCTTGCAAAAGTTTTTTAAAAAGACATTAATTTCCTCAAAGGGCAGAAGCAATTTATTATCTACAACTATAACTCTGAAAGTGAGTTGAAACTTCCAGGAGAACAGCTACTGTAATGTGGTGTGCACGAGTTACAAAGAGAGTTTTCAGAGAGGAGAGAGAACAATCTTCTTGGAGACCAAAAATGTGTGAGAAATTATGCTACGAATTGCAGTGCCTGACGCTGAAGAATGACAGAAATAACTTCTGAAACCCAAGAAAACAGTTAATCAGCCTCATTTTAGGCAAGCAGGCACGCACTGTGTATTTATCATGGCCTTCTGAGATAAGAAACTCAACATTAGAGCTTTTGCTTTTCTCTTGGACTCTAGTCAGCAGGAAACTATGCTGTTCTATATATACAGTCCAGGGCACTGAGCCTTCCTGAGTCGAGAATGTGTTTTGAGCTTTATTTTTTTTTCCAGTAGTGGTGATGAATTTAAATTCATTCATTCACAATACTTCCTCTGCCCTTCCCAAGGGCCAGGGACCCATGTTTCTGAAATCCGGTCTGAGGTTGGGATGGGAGAAATAAAACCTTAAGACAAACAGCATCTGACCAACAGCCCACCCTTGCCAACATTCTCCATGGAGAAGCCAAAAAGTGATGGCTTTCTCCCTGAACTTCATCCCTCCACGCCAGCGGGGGGCCTAAGTCATGCTTAGCTGGGTATGGTGCCCCGACGGCACCATGCATGGCGAGGAGGCCTACGTTTGAGACCCCGCTGGGCCACTCACTCTCTGGACATGTTGGTCTGGCTTCTCGTCAGTTACACGGAGGAACCTAGCTTCCCATCTCGCAGGATTTCTCAGAGGATAATGGAGGTGTGGTGTGCTTTGTAAATGTCAGCGTTGGTGGTTGTTGTTTTATTAATTTAATTTATTTATTTGGGAGAGAGAGGGCATGAGGAGGGGAGAGTCAGAGGGAGAAGCAGACTCCCTGCGGAGCTCGGAGGCCGATGCAGGACTCCATCCCGGGACTCCAGGATCATGACCGGAGCTGAAGGCAGTTGCTTAATTAACGAGCCACCCAGGTGCTCCAAGGTGGTTGCTGTTTTAACTAGGGGTGCACTTATACAGGGACCATTCATCATAAACCGGTCACTATGGATATTATCCATGAATTTATTAAAATACTCCCTTTAGTGTTTTGGCTATATCTGGCCTGAAAAATCTTTCTGGACAACAGTTCTGAGACGATCAAAAATCAACAGTCACACGTTAGGCAAGAGTGGGTTTTCTACTGATGCACATAGGAATTCAGGAGCAGATGCTCCTTCTTTTGAAAATATACTTCCTTTTTTATCCTCTTAAGACTTCAAAAGATGTTAGTGGTTTATACAGTCTCATTTTAACCTGTCCCTGAGCAGTTTGCTCATCCCGTTGCTGGGGACGATCCATCCTGCCCTCGATGCCTTCACCTTGTGCTGAAATCACAGCATGCCCCTGGGAATCACAGTCACGTCATAAAACAATATCGACGTGCAGCCACTTACAGATAAATACATCCCTTTACCATCAAAGACATGACCTAAAGTAAGAAATGGACGGTTCTGGCCTCAAGCGATCAGAAACAAATGGTCACTGATATATGAAAGGGAATCCTTCCCTGGAAATGCGTTTCATTCAAATATGTATGCGGTTTCACAGATGAGGAACAAAACCCTGAACTTCTCTGAACAAATGTTATTTCACAAGCCAATGACATCTGGGTCTCTGGTTTCATTCTTGCCAGGCCACCAATGCATGTCTGCTTATCATCACTGAACACTCCTGCGTGCAGACGAAACGTTCTTAACATAAGCCAACACGATAATTAGACTGTTATGGCTACAGGAAACCTTGGAAATCATCTAGTTCATGGAGTTATTCTTTAGAATTTTCTGTGACCCTGGAGGCCACGTGAAAAAAAGTAGTTGTCACCATGGAACGGATTTATACTAGGATTATAAATGAATTGTGCCCCTTGGAAGGGCTGAAAGTAATTCTGGAATAATAGGATTTGAGAGACTGGGGGAATCTGAGCAGCGTTGGGGAGGGGGGCTACTGATTTCAATTTCTTTTGTCCAAAGTTGTAATTATTCCTTTTTTGGTATTCTTGACAAGTAGTAATTGAAGCCTAATGTGTAAAATAAAAATGGGGATAGCACAAGCAAACAAAATAAACTGTTCACGTGCCTAAGCTTATCAATATTATTTCAGGGGTGCCTGGGTGGCTCCATCAGTTGAATGTCTGACTCTTAATTTAGGTTCACACCACGATCTCAGGGTTGTAGGATCGAGCCCTGCATCAGACTCCATGTTCAGCATGGAGTCTTTCTCTCCCTAACTTCTCTCCTCTGGCCCCTGCCCTGTCTCTTTCTCCCTCTGCCCCCTCCCCACCTCACTCCCACTCTCTAAAATAAATAAATCTTTAACAATTTATTTTAAAAGAAAGATCACTGATGTTATAATTATGTGTCCACCATAATACTTGGCATGCAATATTCGGTAAACATTACAAAGAGTTCAAGATGGTTTGGGAACCCTTCCTGCATCTGGTTGACCATCACTGGTCTAGACTTGTTAACAGTTACACAACTAATGTCTCAGAAGAGGTAAAGACATTCTATTCTGAGAAACATTCACAGTTAACAACCTATTTCAACCTATGTCACACGAGGTTACAGAGTCAGACCCATCCTGAGCAGCTAATCTCCCCCGTTAGGTTTTCCTTTATGAAGTACACGAGTAAAGCATCCAAGACAGCTGTTGGCCTGTCCTTCTTGAAGACCTCCAGTACCCTCTCCAGTGGTTTCTGGGTTATTCCTTATATTGGGTTACAATCTTCTGTTATTTCTTTCATCCTCAATGACGGCTCATCTACAAACTTGGGGAGTAACTGCTAACTTCCTGCCTTTTCATAAAAATAATCTCACCAACCATTTGGAGACAGTCTATCACTCCTTCCTCTCATTTCCTTTCTCCCTCTTCATCTGGTCATTCCCATCTTTTGGATTTCAGTTGAAGTGCGATCTCCAGAGAAGCCCATCGTGAATTCCACTTACCAAGCTGACCCCCTGCTGTATGCCGCCTCCCACCCTGACTCCCCCAGTTCATGCTTCCAGCAGACTCCACACCCCTCTGGGGAAGGAGCCCTCCATACCTGGTCCATTACTGGACCACCCCAGAGTCAAGCACAGAGCCTGGTCCAGAAAAGGAACTCAATAAAAATTTGCTTACTAAGCTTACGGGTGCTAAGGAAACATAGGTACCTTCCTTTTTTAAATGTCAGAGCTTTCCTGTTCTACCTGTTGAGGGATTCTGAGGTAGGGAAAGGTAGAGGAAAAGTGAATTTATTAGAAATGTATTTATTTGTCCACTTTAAGACCATAAGCAAACATATCTCTGTATGTATGTTTCTTAAAATTTCCTAAACCAAAATTGAATGGGGTGAAAATAAAACAGCATTAAGAATATCAATTATTGAAATACATGAATAACGGGAGCAAAAAATGTAAATATTTTGTTTTAGGTTCAACCCAGAGAGTTCAATTACTCCTTCCATGCTAATACACTCCCCCTTCCTCTACTCTAATCTAATGCCCCCTCACCCACTTTTCATCAGCTTGTGCCTATTTTTCAGAGCTCTATAAATTCTTAACATTCTGAAAGTTTTTTTAAACTTTTTTGTGTTTTTTTTTTGTGTTTTTTTAAAAGATTTTATTTATTTGACAGAATCACAGTGAGAGAGGGAACACAAGCGAGAGAGGGGAGTGAGAGAGGGAGAAGCAGGCTTCCTGCCGAGCAGGGAGCCCAATGTGGGACTCGATCCTGGGTCTCCGGGATCATGACCTGAGCCGAAGGCAGTCGCTTAACCAACTGAGCCACCCAGGTGCCCCTGAAAGTTAAGTTTTACTCTTAGCTGGAGGGTACCGAAGGCAGCTGGATGATCAAATACGAAACCATACACCTCGGTAGTTTGCTACAAGAGCCATGGGATGATCACTTCCCCCATTTTATCATATACAACGGATATAGTGCGAGAGAATTAAAAGAAGGTACAACAAACTTCAGTGGGTACAGTTCACCATCAACATCACAGTGTCTTAAAGTCAAGTCTGACATTACGCAGTGTGACCAGCAAAGATCTATGTGCAACTTTAAGGAAGACACTTTTACTTTGTTTCTAATATCTACAAAAACAAAATTCACACAGGTCAACAACAGGGCTGGGGACTGTACCCACAACTAAAGCTTGCTTCTATAATTAAGGGAATTTCTAAGAAAACATTAAACATTAGATTAAAATACGTTTCTATTCAAACATCAGAAGAACTTAATAACATTCATTTAATAAACGTTTACTGATTACTTGCTACATGACAGGTCCCAGGATGGACTGGGCGTTGCGTGGGAGCACGGGGCTGGTCCCCGCCCCCATCTAAGAGAAAATATACAAACACATGACATGAGGTAGCGTGTGTAGGGGAGACACAGCCCAGAAGGAGGCAGAGCTTTCCCCGGGGATCTGAGAAGGGGTCAAGGAAGATGTGGTATTTCTTGAAAAACAAGCAGAATTTTGCTGTGTCAGTGAAGGTGGAGCGGGTGGAGGAGGAGAGGAGAGTGCATTCCAGACAGGGAATGTTCAAAACTTTAGGATCATGAGAAAAATACAAAAGGTTAAAGACATGTTCTCGCCACCATCACTTAATATTTACAAAATGCGTGTCATGCAAGAACACGAAGCTCAACAGCAACAAAGACCACCAGGAACACTCTAAATATCCATGAGCATGGAATACATTAATAATTAACCACAGTGGCTACCAAGGACTCTGCATTCTTTCTTTCATTCATTCACACATTTGTTTATTCCCTCCAACATTTCTTAAGCATCTACAGTGATTATAGGCCAGGCCCCATTCTAGTGCTCAGCATACAAGCCTAAATAAAACAGCTCTCACCTCAGTGGACCGTATGTTCTATTAGGTGACAAGAGCAACGAGCAATACGAAAAGCTAGCAATACGCGATGTTAGACGGGGAAAAATGTTACAAAAAGAATAAAGGGGGACTGGAGAATATACTGTGTTGGGAAAAGGGTTGTAATGTTAAGTAGGGAGATCAGGGAGGTTCTCACGGAGGAGGTGACCATTGAGTACAGACCCAAGGACGGTGATGGAGCCCTGAGCGTGTGTGAGGGAAGAGCAGTCGAGAGTGAGGAAACAGTCAGTGCAAAGGCCCTGAGGGCACCTGGCATGTCCGAGGCTGTGAGAATCGTGAGAGGGTCTTTGTGGTGGGTGAGGGTAGGCAGTGCGGAGAACAAGTCAGGGAGATGACAGGGATCTGTGCCCGGCTGGCCTTCCTCGTTTTTCACTTGTAAGTGCACTGGAAGGCCGAAGAAACATACTGGGCACTGTCACTATTACGGGTTATTGCGTCCCCCTCAAAATTCATGTGTTTAATTCCTGACCCCAGTACCTCAGAATGGGACTGCCTCTGGAGACAGTGTCTTCAGAGGAGCGACCGAGCAAGATGAGGTCACTGGGGGTGGGGGCGGGGTTCTAACTCAATGGCGATCTTATAAGAACAGGAGATTAGGACACAGACACACACACAGGGAAGAGCACGTGAGGACCCAGGAAGATATCTGGCTGTCTATGAGCCAAGGAGAGAGGCCTCTGGGGAAACCAATCCTGCTGACACTTAGACCTGGGATTTCTAGGCTCTAGCGCTCTGAGAACATAAACTCCTACTGTTGAGGCTAGCCAGTTCGTGGTACTTTGTTATGGCCACTCTCGCGGACTAACGTAGTCAAGACGCGATTTTTGTTACGTGTTCTGCTTGGCTGAAGGGCAGAGTGGAGGCAGGAGGCCAGGCAGCGGGGACAATGGGGTCAGACCACTGGGTGGGAAGTGGCTTCTCCAAGACATATTCTCAGTGTAGACCTAACAGGGTCTGCCAACCTCTCAGACATGAGGTCCTAGAGAAAGAAAGTGTCAGGGGTGATTGCAAGATTTCTGGCCTGAGTGACTGGAAGGACAAATTTCTCTTTCCCTTAATTAAGAAGGACTTCTTTAAAGGGTATTCCCTTAAGAATCCTCTCCAAATTCCTTCAGGGTCACCAAGGATACAGATCTCATCTTCATTTTACCAAGAGGGAAGCTGGAGTGCAGGGAACAGATCAACTGAATTAAGATAAGAAAGAAAACTAGCGGCTGATTAGGATTTTAAGTCTGAATTCCAAGATTTATGTCAATTAGATCACAGAGCTTACTGTGGGTATTAAAAATTGCATGATACCTGAAATGAGAATATGTCACTTTCAAAGAAGACATGAATCACCAGGGAAGGAAACAAATGTAGACCATGTGATTTCAGGAAACGACACAAACAACATCTTTAGTAAGAGGAGGTCAACCTATGTTCTTTGCAAACAACCCTAATGAGGCTGTTGGTGGTGTTATTACCCCTGGTTTGCAGATGAGGCAGACAGACTTGCGGCTGACATCCCAGCAGTTAGACGTGGGACCCCGTGATGCGGGGTCGGGGGCAGCCCTGTGACTTGGGATAAATTCGGCACTCTTCAAGTTTGCTTCAACTTCATCTCTAGTTCCCTCCTCCTGCACGCCTCCCCCAAACCTGGTGAGCCAAAGCTATCAGTGACCAACTACATGTCACATCTTTGCACCGCTGAGGAAGTTCAGACCAGGGCAGTGATTAAGAACTTCCTCCTATCTCTAGCAGCATTATCAACGATAGTCAGATCGCAGAAAGAGCCCCAGCGTCCACCGCCTAAGGAAGGGGTAAAGAAGGTGTGGTGTGCCTCCACAGTGGAATACTATTCGGGCATCAAAGAATGTCACCTGGCCATTTGCAGCAGGGTGGATGGAGCTAGAGTGTATTAAGGTAGCTAACAGAAGTAAGTCAGGTGGGGAAAGACAAATACCTTATGATCGCACTCATGTGTGGAATTTAAGAAAGAAAACAGATGAATATATGGGAAGGGGTGGGGGAGGGAGAAGAGAGGAAAACAAACCACAGGAGACACTTAATGATGGAGAACCAGCGGAGGGATGAAAGGAGGTGGGTGGGTCAGGGAATGGGCTAGATGGGTGGTGGGTATTCAGGAGGGCGCTTGTTGGGATGAGCATTGGGTGTTGTACGTAGGTTACGAATCACTGAATTCTATTCCAGAAACCAACATCGCACTGTATGTTAACCAAGTAAAATTTAAATTAAAAAAAAAACAACTTGCTCACATACATCAAAACAGATTGGATGTTCTTGGGAGAACGTGAGCAAAATGGTAAAGGGTCTACAACCCATCTTGATAAACGGTTATTATAACGCACTTGGGATTACTGATGTGGAAGAGAGAAGCCCTTAATAAAGTCACCGGTAGAGACCTTCAAAGATTTGGAAACTTTTCACAGGAAAGGAAGACTGGAAATAGAACTGAAGGGGTCCAAGTTAGGAGAAGTACAACTTGTAACTTACTATAAGAAACTCTGTGATAATCACATCTTGACAAGGGATGGTCTCCCCGGGGACCTGGGGAAGCCCCTGCTCTCGCAGGGAGTGGGAGACAAATGGGCAGGAAGGCTGAGACAGGCAGCGGGCTCCTCGCCTGGCTGCTCCCTAAGGCCCCTTGCAATGATAACAGGGCTATTTATTCCTATTTATGGCCCCAAGTCTGGCACTAATGCTCCTGAAGGCTTCACTGGGTTTTCACATGACTTACGGTGTTTCATCAGCAGCCGACCGCAGGAATGCACCGGGCTGACAGGTGACATTTCAGGAGACCCCCGGGGCATCACAGCTGCCATACCCAAGAGCTTGGGAATGCTTCTTCCCACTCGCTGTGTTTTTGGGGGCTCACTGGAAATTGCCAGGAGAAGAGAGAAAGGATTCTTTCTTTCTGTGTTAAACTTGGTCAGAATGAGGATGAAATCATGTTGACAGGCAACCGGGAGCATTTATAGGCAGCTAAAGGGAGGGGGCTATGACCACAGACAGAGGCAGATCCCGCGCTAATGAGAGGTGGCCTGCGACCCCGCTGCTTCAGACCCATCTGGGACTTCTGGAGGGCCCAGACGGGGATGCTCGGAAAAACCTCTCCATCTTTACTTGTTGGGGTAGAAGATCTTTCTTTCTCTGGATGGTGATCTTGTTCGAGTGATGTCCATGTTAATTCCCTATGTTCTGGCTGGTCTACAAGAACAGCCCTGTCCTTGACCTAAGGTGGGAGAGGCGGGAGACAGGAGGTAATGAGAGCCTAAGGGTGGCCTGAAGCACGGACTGCCTTGGCCCAGCTGCCACCACCAGGCTCCTCCCCTTCCTGCCCCCTCTTCCCATAATCTCATCTGTTCTCTGATTCATTTCAGTAAAGAACCCGACCTGGTTTAGGTCCAACAGACCTACCCACTGGTCTACACGCAACTGCAACATTCTACAAATACACACAGAAATTACTGAACCGAAGAACGGAGTGTCCCTTGTCAGTTAGGACTTCCCACCGAACCTTTTAAAACGGCATACTGCAGTAGAAATGTATTTAGCAACTACCATGCTCTCTCGAGGATCTTTGTTAATTGATTAAAGCTCCTGAGAGATACAAAGACTTCCTCGCATAGTATGCGAGGCGATCGGGAATCATGTTAATGGTGAGCTGCCTTCAGGAAAACAGCTGTACTCTTAGAGGAAGAGGTTGGATTTGCAGAAGGAAGACCCAGGCTTGAGGACACGTCCCCTTCACTTACTACCTAGGATGGTGCTTTTCTTTTAAAAAATTTTTTTTTTTAAAGATTTTATTTATTTGACAGAGAGAAACACAGCCAGAGAGGGAACACAAGCAGGGGGAGTGAGAGAGAGAGAAGCAGGCTTCCTGCTGAACAGGGAGCCCGATGTGGGACTCGATCCCGGGTCTCCGGGATCATGACCTGAGCCGAAGGCAGTCGCTTAATCAACTGAGCCACCCAGGTGCCCCTAGGATGGTGCTTTTCAAAGCGTCTATGAGGAAGGACTGGTTGGTCAGTGTAGTTATCTATTTTGATTTTCAGTCTATCACAGACTGATGGTTTTGTAAAATATAATAAAAAATATAAAAAATGAAACTTTTTATTTTTTTAAAAAATGAAATCCTTTTTATGATGAGATCTAATAGACATTAAATCGTTCTATCAAATCGCTATAAAAGTGTCGAAAAGCTTGGCCCCAGTTTCTGTCCCCATAGGATTACAGGTGGGCGACAAGCAGTGTGTGGACCCCTCTTGAGCAGCTGGCGTTGGGGACCTTACTTAGCCTTCCTTAGTTTCTCTACTTACCCAGTCTCCTTAGGTCATGTGAAGATTAAGATGATAATAAAGACATATCAAAGGCTAAAAAGTGCCATCCAAATTTAAAATCGCTACTTTATCAATAATAACAGTAGTTGAGAAGGATGCCAAGGGGCCAAAGAAACCGTTTTCCGGCGAGAGTGGATATTAACAGGCAACCAAGTAAGAATCCTAGCAACAACTACTTCCCTTGAAATCACTTAGAGCCCAAACACAGAATACTGGCGGAGGGTCTGGAAACAGCCACAGAAAGCTCTTGACCATGTCCATCCAGCCTCTGGCTCTCTGCCCCGGCAACCAGCAGGCCCTCCAGACTGCAACCTTCCTGTGGGCAGGACCCAGCTAACAGTTGTCATTACTCTGGGACAGGCACTCAGGGTCCTAAGCTCAGACACCTCTTGCCACGGGGGATTGAAACACTTTCTTCTTGTTATGCTGGGGAATTAGGGCCATCAACATGCCTTGAACCACACTGGGAAATCTGGGAGAAGTGGGGTGGTATTCGTACACACACACAGGCACGAACAATTCAGAAGGGCCCTTCAGGTCCTCTTTTCGGATGTCCCAGCAGGGTTATCGGAGGGGATTCCGGTGAGACAGGGGACTGTGTTGTGTCAGGTGTGGCTAAACACTCAGGGCTCGGCAATCAGGCTCTTGCCGCACCGCTGCGTCCATCATCGGCAAGAACAACGGTGTGCCTTCCACTTCTCCAGTCCCACTGCCTTTCCACTACCCTCCTGACAACTCTCATCTTTTCTTATTTACATTCAAATTCTTTCTTTGAGAGAGAGAGAGCAGGGGTGCACACAGGCGTGAGCAGGGGGAGGGACAGAGGGAGAGAGAGAATCTCAAGCTGACTCCCTGCTGAGCAGAGTCCTCTGTGGGGCTCGATCTCACCACCCTGAGATCATGACCTGAGCCGAGATTAAGAGTTGGACGCTTAGGGGCGCCTGGGTGGCTCAGTGGTTAAGCCTCTGCCTTCAGCTCAGGTCATGATCCCAGAGTTCCGGGATCGAGCCCCGCATCGGGCTGCCTGCTCGGCAGGAAGCCTGCTTCTCCCTCTCTCACTCCCCCTGCTTGTGTTCCCTCTCTGGCTGTGTTTCTCTCTGTGAAATTAAAAAAAAAAAAGAGTTGGACGCTTAATCAACTGAGCCACCCAGGCGCCCCTGTCTTTTTCTATCATAGAAACAGTACACACAAAATAACAAAGTAGTACAGAAAGATATGAAATATAAAAGTACAGAATTTCTCTACCATCTCCCCACCTGGGGGGTAGCCACTGTTAACAATAATATATATATGCTTCCAAAAAATGTTAAGACTTACAGAAGCATGTGTTATATATAACGCATGTTGTTCTTTACATACATTTATGTATTTAGATATAGTTACATATAAATACATATATTAATATACTTATATCAAGTATTTAAACTATATTAAATATTCATAATTAAAATTTATATTAAATATATTCATATATTTACACGTATTAGTATATTTATGTATATTTATACCTATTATGCTATTTATATAGTCCACACGTGTACACATATATGTCACTTTTTCTCTTTGACAAATGTGATTGTTCTATAGTTTGGCAATAGGCAACACTATTTTTTTTTCTTCCACACTTTCCTTGATATTCAGTTTTCGGTCTGATTTTACTTTCAAACTTCTCCCCCAGCGAGGATGAGCCCTTACCCTGGTCTTTACACTCCTGAGTCACGGTCAGAGCCCCAACCCCCACCTGCCAGCCAAGACCCCTCCCCTCTCCCACCAGTTACCTTTCCAGCCTCTGCATGGTCATGGCCAGCGTTTTGTTCAGCTCCTCGATCATCCTGCAGCCGGAGGGGTGCATGGGGAGGGAGCCGGTGGTGGAGGGGAGGTGCGGGCCGAGGCTGCCGTACTGCAGCTGGTGTTGGATCTGGGATGGCAGGACGGTGTGGTGGTGGGCCCCACCCTGCTGGCCGCTCTTCTGGGACGCGTAGGAGGCCAGGGAGAGGTCCGGCCCCCCGACCGGCATGCAGATCATGACTTTCTTTGGAGGTAGCGGCGGTGACAGTTTCACTGGCAGACAAGGCAATTTCACAGGGGCGCCAGGATCTGCAGCAAAAGGAGGGCGAGAGGCAGCCGTGAGTTTGGGGGGCACGGGCAGAAGCCTCGACCACCGCATGGGCGCCCACCCTGGGACCATGGGCACGGACATGGGCTCTGAGATAAAGTGCACTGGCTAAAGACACCTGTGGGAAGGGTGTTACTGAACGAGCACCCAGCAGTTCTTATTTCCTGCTGAAAGCGGACCTCGGGGACCTCTGTTAAGTAAGGCTCAGCAGCAGTGGGAAGTGGGAACGAACGCAGCGCATCCTGTTCATGGAACCCATGGAACTTCGAGGGGACCCATTCTAGGACACGCCATGATGTCTACAGTCTTGCCGCTGTGTGTGTAAATACCCTCCCCGCTGGCACGCTCCAACAGCCACGAGACCGGAAGCCAGTCCCAGGTTCAAATGCACGAACAGCGCGTCCCTCCACAAGGGACGTCACTGCTGCTAACCTTAATGCCCTCTCTGTCATCTCGGCGTGATGCTTTCTGAGGACTCACTGTCACACAGCGGGCTCAGGTGCCCCGCGTGGAGGCAAGGCTTTCCACAGTCTGTGTGCTGCATGGCTCATCTCTTCCTGTCCACACTTGACCTCCGTGAGGTCTGAGCTCAGCCCGCTCATGTGGCCTCCACAGCTGGGCTGTCCAAACTGTAGGGAGGCTCCAACAGGTTCTCCCGGGCCCTGGTGAAACATGCACATGCCCAGCACCCCTCGGTTTCGGGACAGTGGCTCTGAAGCTTCCCAGAGATGCTCCAGACCAGCCCTCGGGCCATCTCTGGGACAGTCTCGTGAACTCCTGGAAATGATCTAGCACCGGTGGAGCCAGGACCGAGTCTTGTGGGCTACAGGCTGGCCTGGGAGAAGCTCGCCCAGGAGGGGCACGGCAGGGGCGGGGAAGGCTTAAGGCCCATGTCAGAGTGCTCTCTGATTCACACCTGGCAGTCACACAAGGAGGACGCAGCGTTCTGCGTCTGCGTCTTGCTCCTTGAGGCCTTAGATTTTTCTCCATCCGTCTACTTTGAGTGTGGCCTTCTCCAATTTAATTTCCCCACAGTTCTACCAAAGTGATATCCCGAGGGCATCGACCTGCAGGTTGGAGACTAAACTATGGGCCAGCAATGGCCTAGAAATAAAGCCCACCTTCCTGAAGCATCATCCAAGCCTTCCAAGGTCTGTGTGCCGTGGAGCCATCTCTCGATGCCCACAGTTTACCTCCCGAACTCTGCTCCGGTTTCCCTGTGAAAACCAGTCTCTCCTACCCTATCTAAAAAGCCTTAGATCAGAGTCCTGTGACACCTACTGCTTTTCTCCCATGGATTGTCCTCATTTGCTGGCCCCAAATTTAGTCTCCACCTTCCCCTAAATCTCACGGCATGGTCTTTGTCCCTCACATTCTCCACGTGGGCTTCATGGTCTTCCCTGGTCTCCTCACGGCTCTCCTCCCTCAGCAGAATGCTGCTCCGACCTCAGAGAAAGACCCAGGGTGAGCGATCAAGGCCTCTCCTTCCTTCCAGAACTTCCGTGTTCCCTGAACCACCCGATGCTCGCACACCCCTGGACCTCTGCCATGTTCCCTCCTCAGTTTGGAATATTCCTCCCTGTTTTGTCTTCTGGGTCCATTCCTCCTCTCTCTTCAAGATCCAATTCAAAAACTACCTCCCCCGAGAAGCCTTCCTGGGTCATCACATCACTCCTTCCATTCTGCACCCAGGGGACCCCCTGTGGGCATGAGATAGGTCCGTGCCCACAGCAACGGTGGCAACAATGGCAGAAAGCTCTCTACAGCCCCTTACCCTGTGCCAAAGCCTCAACGTTCTTCACTTTGATCCTCACAGCGAGCCTGTGACATAGACACATTATCATCTTGCTTTTGTGGAAGGCGCCCCTGGGCCCTGAGGACACCGAATGGCGCTTCCGTTTGCACAGCTGTCTGCTCTCTGCTGGAGAGCCAGGACCTCGGAATCTGTCCTTGGCCTCCTGTACGGGGCCCAGCTCACACAGCGAGGGGCTCACAACGTGCTTAGAGCATGAGCTGACGTTCTGACGCTCTGGGATGAGTTTGCACCTCCCCCCAGGAACAGATGCTCTCTGGGGCGGCGCTGGGGAGGGACAGGAGCATAAAATGAAAAGCAATTTTAGGACCACGCAGCTGGGGGTGTATGGACGCTGAACTGTGGAACCTACAGCTGAGCTACAGGGAGGCCTACACATTCCAGGGTCCTGATCAGCTTGCTCCCCAGTGCCAAAACGCCAACCGGTCTTGACAGGGCTCATCCCGTTTGTCACCACCCCCCACGCACAGGACACAGGTAGCCTAACCACATTCAGGTGCATGACCCATGGTGCTCTTTCCCAAAGTTGCCGAGAGGCACTGTGTTCAGTTCTTGCTACTGAAGGGGCCGCTCCCTTGGCTCTTGGAAGCCTTCGTGCAACCCTAGCAAATGCAACATGCCTGGATGTGTTAAGGGCTTCTTCTATGCAAGAACCTCTACTTGTTATTCCTTCCTTTGTATTCCAGCTGCCTTTCTAAGGCAGCTAGGTGCTCACTCCTTGGGCAGGAGGAAGCAGAGCCAAGAGGGCAGCACAGAAGCCCCTCCCTGGGTCTCCCTGGGAAGGAAGAGTGATGACCTTGGGTTCTACATCTTGCTAAGATATACATTCCCGCACACACTTGACCACTGTCCTTCTTGCCACTACATCTGCAGCAAAGCTTACTTGGTTTCTTCACTAGGAAAATGGCCAAGGGGACACCAGAAATGCCATTGGAACAGGTAAGGAGGTAATGACCAAATTAGCGGACATGGTTACTTTCATTGCATGACAAAAGAGATGCTTCTTTCTCTTTTTCTGCCTGTGTTTCTTTTCTGATTGTTTCACTACACATGGTCATCAATTAAGTAGGGATATGAAATGAAGATGAATTACTTAAATTTTTTAGCTCAGCAGATTTGGTAAAAAGGGAGGAAATTGGGGAAAAGGTTAAAATCGGGGGGAATTATCGGCTTTCCATGAATTAGCTCTATAATCCTCATCTTTCTTCAACAGGGTAGACAAGGGAGGGAGGCCTAAAGAGCCCAGATCTTTAGTAACTCTGTCTCTATTTTTATATCTTTATGATATCTTTATACCAAGCCATTGCTCATAACAGATCTGGAGTCCTCTCTATCCCGTCTGCCGTTCTGAGTTTTTGTCGCTTTATCTTAGTGCTTCGCAAATTTCTGTGTTCTCTGCCTCCTTGATCACTGTACCAGTCTGGGACCTCATCTCCTCTTGCAGGTGGGTAACAGGGTCCACTCTTCTAATGCATCTGCACCCTGTACCAGACATCTTCCTCCAGCACATGTTACGCTGGAGGTCCTCCAACGACTCCCTGTCCAGCCCCACCCAGCGCCAGCAGGTGCCTCCTGCCCTGCATCTCCCTGACCACTCTGGCCTCCCTGGGCAGGTCAGCTTCCCCACTGGGTTTCTCAGTAACCATGCTCATCCTCTCTCAGGGCCTTTGTCGCACCTGCCCCCTGAAACATCCTCCCTGCCGGATAATCAAAATTGCATTCACCCCTCAAAGCACAGCTGAAGACCAACCTTCCCCCTTCCAGCCCTTCTAGCTCTTGGTTAAGGGCAGCTGTATTGGGATGGCCCCTCCCACACATGCTTCTGCTCTCCCCGCAGGGTGCTCAGAGTGGAGCACAACAAATCCTGCCTGCTTGTGGTTCTCAACCCCAGGGTGTTTTAGCCTCAGACTGAAGCAGAAATCCGCCCCCCTCCCCAGGGATTCTAGCAGGATGGGGGGGGTGCCCAGCTTTGTGTCTTTTTAAAGCCATGTTTGAAAACCACTCAACCTCTTACTCTTGTCCTTTTCTCTGAAAACAAAACAGAGCACCAATTCCTTTTTTTTTTTTTTTCTTTTTCTTTTTTAAGTAGACACCACACCTAGCACAGAGCCCAGTGATGCTGGGCTTGATCGAACTCATGACCCTGAGATTAAGACCTGTGTGGAAATCAAGACTCAGACGCTCACCTGACTGAGCCACCCAGGTGTCCCAAGAGCACTAATTCTTAAGCAGAGTTCTTGGACCACCTGTGACAGTCCCCTGATGCTTGCTAGAAGTTTGCATTCCTGGCCTTCACCTCTGACCTACAGAATGAGAGTTTTGGGGCCAGGTGTTTGGATTTTGAATGCTTCCCAGGTGCTCACCATACTCAGAGAGTAAGAGGAAAATATCTGGGAAAACCACGGATCTGGGGGTGCTAACCTGCTGGGCATTCAATGTTGCTCAGGGGCCCACCCAGTCCCTGGGCGCCCGCCCACCCTGAGCGGTCAGCAACACGGTCTCCGAGTTCTATTTCTATGCTCCCTACGTATAAAAAATAAAAGGCTACTTTGCAGGAAACCAATTTACTGAAATCTACACTCTCTTAAGGTCTATTCACCTAATGAATACCTTTGCCTAAATCTAACATTTGCAATTAAGGGACTTATCTTAAAACCAACTTGTCTAATGGGGCTTCCAATTTAATTTTACATTTATAAAAATCACTTATGGATGAACACTTTGTGGATGAAAAGGCTTCTTATATCCTTGTGGGTGATTTTTTGTTTTTATCTGCTTTAGAATACTTCAAGGACATTTCAGACAAGTTTGCCTAAAGAGCCTTTCTTCACAATTTTGTCTCAAGCAATAAATACTTAATCAGATGTTTAGCTTTTCCTGCCAACTTGATTCAGTACATTAGATTCCTCTAGTTTCCTTCTTGCTGATTTTCATATGTCCTATGTGTACTGGATGCTTGTATCAGACAAGGAAACATATACACAACAGTCATTTCTGCTTAATGAGGCACTGACATTTCTGAAACATGGATGACAGTCTGAGATGAATGAATTGGGAATGGACTGTAGAACCGCACCCCACTGTTTCCTCCAAGATGCCAATTTTTTTTTTAATTTTTAAAGATTTTATTTATTTATTTGACGGAGAGAGAGATCACAAGTAAGATTAAGAGAGGCAGGCAGAGAGAGGAGGAAGCAGGGTCCCTGCCAAGCAGAGAGCCCGACGCGGGCCTCGATCCCAGGACCCTGAGATCATGACCTGAGCCGAAGGCAGAGGCTTTAAGCCACTGAGCCACCCAGGTGCCCAAGATGCCAAATTCTCACGGCAGTGATTTCAATCAACCTCATTGGGGAGGTTCGGGAGAGACAGATTGCTGAGCCTCAGTCTCAGAGATGTAGATTCAATAGGTTTACAACGGGGTTCAGGAGTCTGCTTTGTAGAGAAGCTCCCAGATCATTCTGACCTCAGTGGAGAACACGCTGAGAAAGTGTCCCATCCCAAGTTATTACCGGATTAAGCGGCACAAGATCATGACCACAGTTTGTCATACTAAACGCAGAAGATAAACCCTAAAATCACACTTATTCAGCTCCATTAGCAACAGCAACCGCTTGATCTCTTTGATGTTCTGTTTCTCAATCTAAGAAATGGGATGAATTAATATGTCATAGGCCTATTGCACAAATCATGTCAGATGAAGTGCCCACACCATGTGGCATCGTGTCTGGCACTCAGTTAATAAACGGCAGCTCTATTTCTGGCTGCTGTCATTTTCATCATCATGGGAATGACTTCCTTAGGAAGCCCATCTGTCCTCCCCAAGGTGAAGGGGCCACATTAGGCTCTCACTGGCCCTGTATTTCCCTTCGTCACAGCATCTCATATACCGTCAATTTAATCCATTTCATTTTTCTTTACTTGTTGCCAATTTTTATTCACAGTAGGTGTAAGTGATGCCTTAATGTTCTGATGCTGGGTGCGGCTCCCTGCTAACAGGGAGCCGGACCCAGCGCATAGTAGGTGCTCGCTGAACAGTTGCTGCTTTTCTTTCTCATTATGTCTTCAGAGCCGTGGGAAGAGGCAGGACTGAATAATCACTTTCTCTTCCTCCAAGGCTCTGCTGATCCAAACGTGGTCTGAGCACCGGTAGCTGCAGAGCTTCCTGGGAATGTGTCAGAAATGCAGAGTCTCGGGGCCCAGCCCAGGCCTTCTGAATGAGAACGTGCCTCTTTGACCATGACCCCAGGGAGCCCTGCACCATTGACTCTGAGAAGCTATCCTCTCAGGGCCACTTCTTGGTAAAAGGCCACTCCCTCGGGCAATAGGACCAGTGCCCAGGGCCTTCTGGAGGAGATTCAGCTCTGTTGGCGGAGGGGGTGGGGGGGTGGGCAGGTTTCTACTGCAGGTTGAGGTTGAAATCACCACTGGGTTAGTTTGCTCGTCTGTAGAAAGGGAGTATAACCCACTTCATAGGTCTGTTATGAGAAGTAAATGGATTAATGTCTACACATTTTCTCTATGGGGACCAGTGGGCTGAAATCCAGTCTGAGATCTGTCGTGGCATGGGTCTGAGTCATCCCAGAGGAAGGGGCAGCCTTCTATGACTCCTTCTTCCAAAGGGCACCTCTTTAAAATTTTACAAAGTCCCTGTACAGGATAGTGGAGGGCCCCAAGTATAAAATCTCTCCAGGTTAGTTCTTGATTCCTTGATATGCAAAAGGAGCTTAACAAATGGAGTCTTCACTGATCTGAAAACAATACATTCTTGGCCTCCGCCACAGTTTATCCTGAGGGTCACACAGAGGATGTGGAAACGCTTTGTAAATCGCCTAGCGTGACATCGCTCTGGACTCTTGCGGCCCCCATGAGTGTCCCCTAGCATGATGCTTCCTATCTGGGGTGGGACTCGAGAAGCCAAGACAGCGAAGGGGAGTCCTGGTGGTTTAGTATGTGGTGGGTCTAAGTAAGGAGGTGAAAACCTGGGTGAAAGCGAATGTGATAACGGGAAAGAGAGCTTCCAAAAGCTAGTCTCAGCAGCCTTCCTTGCTTGCAGCAAAGCACTGCACGGAGAGAAAAAGGCGAGGCCATCCAGATTTCTTCTACTGTGTTCTACTGCTTGACACCCTGCATCAGCACGGAGGACTAGTAGAAAAGAACACAGAACTGGGAATGACAGAACCTAGATTCTCTGCTGTTCCACGGCCTGGGAAAGCTAGTGAATCTGCTTTTGGGATTCAAACTCTTTACCTTTAAAAATCCAGGGATAAAAAAACATCTCCCTTGCCTCGACAGCACCTCACTGAATAAAATAGCTTTGCACTTATGAAATGCAACGTATTTATGGATTGTTGGAGGACACACTCTAGCTCCAGCATCCGTAATGATGCCAGTGTTGGTCCTGGGGGGAAGGGGGGGGCACACACAAATCTCTCTGCTTGCTGAATTTAGAAATGCGTGAGTCCCTGTGCAGCCAGACCGATCGAGATGCAGGGTATTCATAAAGCTGTCTATCCTGATGGAGTGGAAAAAGCAGAGACAACCCGTTCCAGAGAACAAGGAAAATAAGCTCAAACTGTTGAGTGTTACAGAGCGATAAAACCCAAACATGACACAGCTCTGGCTTATGACTTCAGACAAGGGAAGGAAAGCTCCAGATCACTTTTCTAGTCCATTCTTGTTCCGTAAGACCGCAGTCTCCAACAGAAGCAGTCTGGGTTGAAGGCACACCCCTGGCCTCTCTCTTCCCCCACCAACGGCCCCCCCATTTTTTATTAACACCAGCTGTCAAAGCCCATTTATAACTGAGGATACTCTGAGCACTTGTCAGTGAGAAGAGCACTTAGTGTCTTAAGGAACAAAGGTGCTGTCGCAACTTCTCAGCCATTTGCCACCTGGTTTCAGTGGGTTAGAGTCTCTGATCTTTTCCAGATGCCGGCGCTCCCCGCAAGAACACAGAGAGCCTCGACGGAGCGTACTTACAGCTTCAACAAGAGTCCACAGCCACCAAAGCCCAGAATCAGAATTTCTCCTGGCTGCAAACACAGGTGCTCACACGAGTTCCGTCAATTCCTTCCCAGGGATTCTCAGTTTGTTGGTCTGATGCCTGGAAAGGCCGAATGTGTCGACCAACCCCTTGTGTTGAGTGGGGTGGTACGGCGGGAAACGAGTAACAAAGAGGGGACTTGCCTTACATGCCCTAAGCTGGCTCTGCTCCCTCAAGCCAGGCCCGTGCATGGAAACCAACGGCCCCCTGATGTTTGGGACAATCACGTCCTGAGACTTTCTGGAACCGTACAATTAAGGGCCATGAGAGCGCACAAGTCACCAGCACCTGACTTTGTTTCTGAGTCACTTTCCACAACAGAATGTTTTAAAATTTTCCCCTTTCAAAGACCATCTGGGCAGATGACAATGAGGAGGGAGAGACATGCCTCAAGGGGATGGGGATGCTGGGCAGTGGCTGGGGGTCACAGCTGGGTCACCTGTCATCTTCATGGCACATGCAATTAAATGCATTTTTTTTGAAGTAAAATTACACATTATTCATCGTCAGGAACTGCTCTTAAAGAGTCACAACTGTAGGTGTCCCCATATCATGACAACAAACACCTGCTGAGATCAGCTTCTTGTTAGAGATTATAAATCACCTGCACAAAAGCACATTATGTGCTTTGATTTAGAAGTGATCAGGATGAGTGCTATTGCTCCCAGGAGCATGGGGAGGAGAGCAGTGTTCAACAGCTAACTCAACTGTGGAACCTAAGCCTGTGCAAGACAGGCACGAAGGACAGGGAGAAGGTTCTAGAGATGGACGACCACAAGAAGCATGGACCCAACGGTGACCACCGGGAGGATGGCTATTTGTGACGATCCAGGAGAAGGCTGCGAGAGTCGGGTCAAAGTTACAGAGTCAGGAAGGGAAGCATGAACATATTCATCTGATCTTAGAACTCTGGAACCAAGGGAGAGATCGAAGGTGTCTGAAAGTAGTTCATTTAGATGGTATAACATGAAACACTACATTGGGGCACCGGGGTGGCTCAGGTCATGATCCTGGGGGTCTTGGAACTGAGTCCCGAGTCGGGCTCCTTGCTCACCATGGAGTCTGCTTCTCCCTCTGCTCCTGCCCCTCCCCCGGCTCATGCTCTGTCTATCTCTCTCAAATAAAGAATATCTTTAAAGAAAAGAAATACTACATAGACCTTATGGAGCTATAAAGAGGTAGAACGTACAAGTAAATTCAGGCCAGGTCCTCAGATACCATAAAGGGGAAAAAAGGACAACTGCGATTCATCTCCAACCTTGCATCAACCTGACACACGACCCTTCTTCACTGTTGCAGGGCACGCTCCTAGCTCCTGCATTTACGGGGATGGCGGCGGCTGGTCTAACCGCCGGCACCGGGGGACTATGAGGGCATCCCCATCGACCTTCCCAGCGTGCTCTCCGACACCTCGGACTGGACCCCAAGTGTGACTGCCACGTGACTGTCATGTTCTATCTGCTACTCTAACAAGTTCCATCTAGGTAGCGGGCTCCTTCACGCTCTCCAGAAGCATGAGGATCCGATTTGTTTACAGCACAACTCCAAACCCGAGCACAAGGATCCTGCTACGAACTTGTGGGCAAATGGTCACCCAGCTCCTCCTTCAATGCCTCCGCCAGAGGGGGGTCTTTCTCTCTCACAAGCCCTCTTGTTCTGGGGCTGTTGGGTGCTGAGGACAGAGCAGGACCACGGCTGATGCCATCCCCACTCTCCGGAAACTGCCCCCGGGACTCTGACACAACATCCAAGCGAAGAACCAAGGGCAGCAACCTGGTGCCCTTACAATTTCTGGTTGACAATGGCCATGCTCCCCTTTCCTTTATATTTCCAGTTGGGCATCCAGCCCTCAACATTATTGTCCCTCAAATCCACAAGAGCATCAAGGAGACAAGCTGGGTTGAAATCAAGCCACTGCTGCTAAAGGTCCTCAAAACATGCTCCTCCTCTCAAGTTTACTCCTTTACTGTGGCCTTCAAGGCTCTCCACACTTTCCCTGCAACCCGCTGCTGGCCTGGTCTTGGAAGACCTCCCCCCACGAATCCTGCACCCCTGCCATGCTGGGCGGTTGGCTAGTTCCTGAACATACTCTGACTCATGTCGAGCACCTCTGTGAACTCTGCCTCCCATGTCACAACCTCCTTTCCTCCCCGTGACCTTCAAAATGGGACCCCTCTTTAAGTCTGAAATCCCTCCTCCTTTGGGATGCTCCTTCTGATTTTTCTTTTCTTTCTTTTTTTTTTTTTTTAAGATTTTATTTATTTGACAGTGAGAAACACAGCGAGAGAGGGAACACAAGCAGTGGGAGTGAGAAAGGGAGAAGGTCATGATCCTGGGGGTCTTGGAACTGAGTCCCGAGTCGGGCTCCTTGCTCACCAGGGAGTCTGCTTCTCCCTCTGCCTCTGTCTATCTCTCCCTGCTCTCCGGAGCTCGGCACACCCAAACCGAGCAGGGAGCCCGATGTGGGGCTCGATCCCGGATCTCCGGGATCATGACCTGAGCTGAAGGCAGTCGCTTAACCAACTGAGCCACCCAGGCGCCCCTTCTTCTGATTTTTCAACAGGATTCGGTGCCCTGCTGTTAATATTTGAGAACCATGTTTATACGTCTTCATAAGAAGCATTTTCTGCAGCTTCTAATTGCCTGCCACCCTTATACCTGATAAGGGAACATAGCTTATAAATTTTGTCAAGGCTGGTGGAGCGCCTTGCACAGATGGGCCCTCCAAACAGAAGTGCCACCCAGCCTTACAGGGGAAGAAAATATAATCACAGCGACAGCACGGCTGGACCTTGAGGGCACACGATACAAAGTGACCTAAGCCTCTGAGAAAAAGACAAATGATATGCTCTTTCAGTTATCTGAGATACCTCAAATCCTAGAAACAAGAAGTGGTGGTTATCAGGGGCAAAGTGGGGAGGAAAGGAAAAGGGGAGTCATTTAACAGGTGCAGACCTTCAATTCTGCAAGATGAAAAAGTTCTGGAAATCTGTTGCACAACAAACAACATGAATCTAGTCAACGTTCCTGAATTGCTCACTCACAAACTGTTAGAAAGGTAAATTTTATGTTTTCACCACCATGAAAACAAGTGTGTGATGTGAATTCCATCTCCGGCCAACAAAGTGCCAGAGAGAAACAAGAAAATCACAGATCAGAATGTGACCACAGAGAGTCCACTGTGAACCAGTGTCCACAAAACTCAAGAGACAGAATAAAGCAGGAATGTTGGTTTGGGTGTGCCGAGCTCCGGAGAGAAGATTCTCATTAGACATGTGTGAGGCTGAGAAGTACCACAGGGCATAGATGCCATTGCTAAGTCAGTCTGCAGGTGTAAAAACTTTGGAATGTTGAAACTAGCTGTCAACCCAACAGAAATTCCTTATATTTCAGGTTCTAAAGACAAAGAAACCGTGGGCAGGTTCACATTAGCAGAAGGACTTATTTTTGAAGGATCAGCAATATTTCTTTTTCCTTTCTTTCTTTTAAAGATTCATTTATTTATTTTGGAGAGAGAAAGAAGAGGGAGAGCAAGCAGGAGAGGGACAAAGGGAAATGGAGAGAATCTCCCACAGGCTCCACACTGATCAGGACTCGATCTCGAAACCCTGAGATCATGACCTTAGCCCAAGTCAAGAGCTGGATGCTTCACTGACTAAGCCAGTCAGGCATCCCAACACTTCCTTTTCTTTGCTGAATTGCTGGTCTCTAATTGTGGCCAAATGCTTCTTTTGTGATTTGCCGTGTTCTTGATTCTTACAGACTATCCCTAGCCTGTTCTTCCAAACCCAACCCAACTGCTTTCAGGTCCTCCTCTTCATCATCAAGTGCCTTGAGAATATTACTTATTTTTAAGAGACTGGATGTATTTTTGTCTTAGAGTTGTGCAAATAAGCGAATTCCTGTTTTAAAATTTAATCAATCCCATCTATTTAAGAGAGAGAGAGAGAGAGAGAGAGAGAGAGAGAGAGAGAGGAGTGCAGACCATTGTGTATGTGGTGGTGGGGGGAAGACCAGAGGAAGAGTGAGAGAGAATCTTAAGCAGACTCCACGCTCACCACAGAGCCTAACATGGGACTTGATTTCATGACCCTGAAGTCATGACTTGAGCCGAAATCAAGAGTTGGGTGCTTAACTAACTGAGCCACCCAGGAAGCCAATTTTCTAAAAAGATTGAAACACACAAGGTCAAAAAAATCCAAAGAAAGCTCATGACTCCATTGTTTTGAATTTTAAGAATAGATACCTTAGTGAGAGTGGCAGAAACTAACAATTATGAGTAAGAACTCTGGAGTCAAACAAAGTGGGTCCATCTCTGGCACTTACCAGCTCTGCAACCATGACCGACTTATTTAACTTATCCAAATTTCCTTTTCCTCCACTAGGAAAAACGGAGAATAACAATAATAGCGTCAACTCCGTAGGACTAAACGATATGCCGTAAAATTCTCAAAAAAAAGCAGCTGAAGCATTACATCAAGTGTGAATGGCAGACTGTCAAGTCCTGCTCTCACGGGAGTTGATTATCCTTCATTCAAACTGCACCTACGGGGGGCACCTAATCACACGTACCACGCTCAGAGGCATGGATTATTCATGCAGTGTGATATCGCACTCCTGGAGCCAGGATGGCTGGAGAGGTGCCTGATGAAGACTCAGAAAGAGCCAATGGACCCCTTTCCAATCTGGGGTCCACCATCATCCCAAGAAGATGCACTTTGAGAATCTTTCACCTCCGATTATCTGCATTATGCCACCAGCTCTGCTATGAGCCATACTTCCAGAATGGAAGGAAGGGAATTCGATGATCCTCTATGCCTTACAATTGTGTATGCTGCTGTGGGAGAACAGGATGGGGACAAGAGAAGAAGAAAGATCATTTAGGAGATCAAGTCGGCTTCTCTGTATTTGCTGGAGAACAGAGAAAATTTACGAGATGGTCTCCAAGTTCATAATGGTTTTCCTGATAAAGTGGAAACACATGCCAAAGCCGAGATATTTCTGCTTGTCTGCCTGATCATGTACTTGGAAGTAGCCCAAGGTCAGGCTCACGCTTCCTCTAGTATCCTACCAGACCATTAACCACCATCATTCTCTGTTAATCATGCTTGGTGTCTTTCGAACTGTCCTGTGTTTCCTTTCAAAAATGTCAGCAGGACAACCGACAGTGAGGGAGAACATGCTTAACTTATAAGTCTCAATTTAGAGCTCTAGAATTCTTAGTTTATTAATTTCTTGTGACAGAGCCCAGCTGTCTCTAGAGTAATTAGGAACAGAAGAGGGTTAATGTGGCTGTCGCACGGTGGTGCACATTCATTATGACTGACTGTTCGCTTACAAAAATTAAGCATGTCTAATTGAGTTTAAAGCCAACAGGACAGCATCAGGCTTGCTGTCTTGTCTTCCTCCAGAGGATACACACCTTCAGAGGTAAGGATTTTTAGCTCTTAGGTACTTTGATCCATTTGATCCAAACTGTATAGAGGTGAGGTTTAGAGAGAGGAGATAAGTCCACTCTCCTTGGAAAAGGATGGCGGAAGCCAGAGATTGGGTTAATCCAGGTATCCTGAGTCTCTCACCCACCGAGTCCTGCAGAGACCAGGCTGCCCAAGGTCACGGCTCACAGCTGATGCTGGGAATGAAGTGTATCTTCATTCATTAGATAACTAGATCAATTAGAGGATGTTGTTGGCTAAGAAATTCTGTCAATTCTTCTTTTAAAATGTCTTTTCTGTTGTTCTGTTTCGTCTCCTCCCACTGGGATTAGCCAGAGGCTCATTAGCTCATATTTTAGACACAGGAGTAGCTTTCCCTACAGTCTCCCTGGTTCGGGTGATTCAGGTTCATTCAACTAGTGATTCTGGAGGAGGAGGCACAGGGCTGGCCTTTGCAGGCTTCAACCTCCGCTTTCTGTTCATTCTACACAGTGACCCAGGAACATCTTTGAAAGGCTAGTTTTCATCACATCACTCCCCTGCTCAAAAACCTCCGAAGCTTCTCCACCGCCATGGGAATGGAATCTAAGTCCTCATACCCCTTATACCTAGTGAACCCTCTCTCAATACATCCCGAGACGGACCCTCTGCTCCAGCTCGGCCACCTCGTCACAGACCCAAAACAAGGCCTGTGACCAGGGCTTTCCCTCCTGGAATGTTCTCTCCTCATTCTATATAAATGCCTTTCTGGTTGAAGGAACAGCTCAAGTTCAGCCCTTCCATGCCCTTTTATCAGACTGCACAGAACTCCAAGGGATACTCGGGACAGTATTCAGGTACTCTATCATGTGTACATAGAATATAGATAACACATAAAATATATACAAGTAAAATTTATATGTTAAAGTGTCACTTATTTGCATCTGCTTTGAAACCTAGCACATGTGTGATGAAAACATAGGAACTACATATGGGAGTTTGTTTTGCAATATTTAATCTTCAGAGAAATATGGCATCGAAGCCTTCAAAAGCTCTTCAAAGCTACATAATTGATTTCTAGAATTAGAATAGGCAACTCTAATTCTAGAATGAAATGAGGAGAAATGCTGATGCTTATTAAGCAACGTGTGCTGCTGAGGACGTTGCCTACAGTGATTTTTCCAACAGAACATGGGAGAACCCACACAGGGACACACATGTAAATCCGGCCTCACACCAGGCAGCTGACATGAGTGTGTCGGGGAGTATTTATGAACATGAGAACCGTTCACAAGATATCACTGCGTGCAAAAAAGCCACTGATGAGAGACTATGTATAGCAAACATTTGACTTTTGTCAGACAGACAGATAAAATGGACAGTGGTTAGCTCTTAGAGGCAAGTTTATGAGGCCATTTTCTCTTTGTGATTTTCTGTGCATTTACATTTTGGGGCCACTGGACTGAAATGTTATTAATGTGTTGAACGGATCCTTCCTTCTTTCTTCTTTCCTTCCTCTCTCCCTCCCCCCTTCCTTCTTCCTTCCCTCCTTTCCTTCCTTGCTGCCTCCCTCTATTTCTTCCTTCCTTCCTCCCTCCCTCTCCTTCTTTAAAGATTTTCTTTAATTTGAGAAAGAGAGAGAGAGAGTGCACACGCACAAGCAGGTTGAGGGGCAGAGGGAGAAGCAGACTCTCCGTTGAGCAGGGAGACCAACACAGGGCTCGATCCTCGGGTCATGACCTGAGCTGACAGCAGATGCCCGAATGACTGAGCCACCCAGGCGCCTCTACAGGCGCCCCTACACAGTTCCTTTAGATGGAAATGTGCTCTTTTGAACCACAAACATCTGACTTGGGTGGACACATAGGTGGAAAGAGTAGTCTGAGTCAATCTTGTGTTTAAGCTGGACTTGAGTAAAGCTCAGCACCACGTGGGAGACGCCCTTCTGTTGCAGAGACAAGGCTCCCTGGAGAAGGTATTAGGAAGCGTGGGGTCTAAGCAGGTCTCCACTGGGGGGTTCCTGCTGGCCCTGCTAAAGGCGCTGATTCTCCTTAGCCTTCAGCTTTTCTCCGGACAAGAGGTGACTATTCTGCCCCACCTCCATCCTCATCACATCTCACAAAAACCAGTTAGAAACTGTTTATGAGATACCAAGTGCACTATAAGAAAAGGGCAGCTGATCAGAAGGAATTACACCCAAAGCTGGAGAAACACCCCCTTGAAATCATTCCTCTTTAATTAAATCACAATATTTAATCAGAAAATAGTGTCCAAGATGCCAAACTTAATGGCGGTGGGTGCATTCACGAATACTTTCAACATGAAAACATTAAAAAAAAAAAAACATTTTAGGACAAAACTTACTCTTCTTTTAAAAGTATTTCCCACAATACCTTGCAGATTCTCTCTACTCCCCCCTCCCCCCAGAATAAACAGCACAGACATGAATTTTAATCGAGGAAATACGCCAGGTTTCAGATCAATAATTTAAAGACAAAAGCTTTAAAGCTTTGGCAAACTCATTGCGAAGGGAACAAGGTACTACTTTTCATCTTTGCCAGGATTCTGACATTGACTCTAACTCCCCTCGATGGGCAAATAATCGTGAGTCGGTCACACAGACACCAAAATACGTATTTACAGATACACACGACAAAGGCTCTTGGCATGTGGCTGCTGGGTGTGCACTGAACGCTTGTTGACAAAAACACAGAAAGCCCGGCCACGACTGCGTGCACACGGAGACGCCCGGAGGCCCCACAGAGCAGCCTCACTGGACGGGGGCAACACGCCTCCGGTACAGAGAGAGCGAGCAGGCGATTATCCCTTGAAGGGAAGGCAGGGCGGCATGCCCCCAGAAGACGTGTCCACTCACCTGTTAAGTGGTTGGCAATCCTGGAAGAGGGTTTGGGAGGCAGGGCGGGGGGTTGCTTGAGAAGGGACAGCTGCTTCACTGGGGTGTCCTCATGGTCTCCAGAGAAAGCAGCTGGTTTTTTGGGGGGCAGTAGCAGGACTGGTTTGGCTGAAGGATCTTGGGACAGGAGGACTCCAGACTCACTGGCAGAGGGACTCTCTTCAGACACTGAGGGGACAACCACATGACACACAGGAGACATTACACAAACGCAGTGCAGGCGGGGACGGCGGGAGCACACAGGACGGGACTGTGGGTTAGCGAGACAGCAGAGCGCCGACTGTTTCCGGGCGTTGTGGACATGGGGAGACTTAGAGAGGCCTCTAGAAATCCAATAAAGTGGGGGGTGGGGTGGAGGGACACATCAGGGAGGTCGAGGCAGTAAGGGAGAGGTGGGAGAGGGGAAGGGGGGGAAGGGAAGAGGATTCTCCAAACTATCCCAAGCTTCACCACTTGAATCTTGGCATTTCTACTACGCTTTCTGGGAGGGCTCTGCAGTGTGACTCATGGGACCACGGCGAGAATCCACGGGTGGCAGGTGCAGCGGGCCAGGCACAGGTGCCCCATCCGAGCCACACCGGCACCAGAGGCTGGCATCTTCCCTTGAGCCCATTTGCTCTCTGCCAAGAGGAAGAGAGAGGAGATTGTGGGGCCTTGTTTTTGCCCACTGGGTCTCCCCAGGTCTGGGACATGAAGTCATAAAGGAGCCCCCGAGGCCGACACAGGCCGTGGGGTGGCTGCTCCCGCAGGTGCTGGGGCCCTCCGAGCTGGGCAGCAGCTGCTGATAGGCACCTCACCATTTTCGGGGCTCCTATAAACCTGGACCAGACAGAGGATGTGCTGAGACAATGTCTTTCTGTCTCCCCACTTCCTCCCGCCTTTCCCTTGCCGGAATGATGGTTTTCTGTTTGATTTCTCCTGTTTCTCTTTGCTCGGCACTGGGTCTGGCTCTTCCTTTCCACCATGGGAGACCCTGACTGGCTCTAGTTAAAAGCTGTCCTGGGGGCGGGTGGGGGGCAGCCTGGCCACAAGCCTGAAGCTCTTGAGTTCACTGGGATGACACGGCTCCCAATCTGTGTGATTCCAGTGTCACAAGAAAGGCTGGATGAGAAACACAATTCGCTGCTTTAGCTGAAAACATCTTCTCAGCCGGGGGAGAAGGTAACTCCCGTGTGTAACCTCCTTCCTCTCATCCCTGCTGCGACAGGAATGACTCCGGTGACTCCCCTGACCTCTTCTTCCTCCATCATTCGGGTTGTGGTGTGCCCTACAGCAGCAAAGCCTTCATGAGCACCTCATGCCAAGGAGAAATGACTCACTAGGTTCCAGAGGGGAGCTCAGCACTGACACCGTGACACGAGCTCTCCCGTCTTCCCACCTGAGCTTTGCTGATGCAGACTCAGCATACGGTGTGGAAAAAGGACATGGTCTTTCTCCCCCCACTCTGGAGATTCCAGGAGGTCCCCCCCTACCCCCAGGCTCGCCTCTTGACAACAAGGCTCGCTCCTCACTGGCTGCTGGGAAGATCCCACTTTCTGCAAACCTTCTGGGGGAGTTGAGTACTGACCATTCAGAGGGCTTTGGACCAAAGAAGTCGTGACAGTCCAATGGTACCAAGCATCACCTGTCAGCACACGAGTTAACCAGGAAACTGCATACAATTTAATAGCCAATTAACACATTGACTGTGTACAGTAAACAGACACAATTTGCTAAATTGATCCAACCATTAGCTGGCATACCGAGGCTGGGCTTAACGGCCATGCCAGGGTTTAACGAACACGTGAATTAGATAGGTATCGTGCGGAAGAGGTGTAGGATTCCTAGCTTGAGCTTAACAGAAACGAGTTCTAGAAAAAAAAAAAAACAAAACAACCAATGACACTTTAAATCCCCAACAGTACAAAAACAGGGCATGCCTTCTTTAAAGACATTAAGATTACGAAAAATGGTTTTGAAACATTATAGTACAGTATGTGTAAAATGTACTGATTGGGCAATTTCATTCCTATTTCCAGGAGATTCTGAGGTTCAGGGCCGTGCAAAATAGAACTCCAAGTCAGTCAGGTCCCAAACGCCGCATGCAACTCGACCAGGGGAATTACCTGTCCCATCCATGATGTCTGAAGGTTGGAGCACCTCGTATGAGCAGGGATCCCTGGGCATGGGGACCGGCTCCATTTCGGACAGGGCTGGCAGAGACAGCTGGCTGGAGCTCAGGGACTGTCCGTTTTCCAGGGAGTCATCTTCATTCGATATGGAGAGCTCCCCATCTGTGGGAGCGGGAAGGAGACAGCACAGTTAGACAAGGCCCGGCTTCCAGGGAAGGGTGACATTTATCATTGGCTAATTGAGTTGACATGTTTTTGAACAATCTTTATCAAGGTCAGTCTGTAAAATCTCCCCTTGTTCTTTTGCTTTTCAGATACTTATTTCATTTGTAGACATATGGCATCTGACCCCAAGGGTGGCAATTTCCAGTGACCTCTAGCAAATTGCCTGTTTCGCTCTCCATCTTTCTAACCATAACCACCCTACTTTGTACGTATTTTTCTTTTAATGAAAGGGAATTAAAATTAACTTTTCTTCCTAATTTTTGGAGAACCTGGAAAAACTGAGCAGGCCTCAGGGACTGGAAAACCAGGATTAGGAATGCCTACGCTGGATGCCTACTCTGGGGAGCCAAGGGCAACCACGGGACAACCACCAGAAGCACGGTTCTCTAAGGCTCAAGGAAAAATTCATCGTTTTCCCTCTCCTCCCACCAGCATCCAATTCCTCCAGGCAGATAAACGTTTAGAAGCTCGAAGCTCCCCCAGGTTTCCCTCCTGACGACAACAGGGACCATTCCTCATTCTGAGGGAATGAGTACTGACCACTCACAGGGGGCTTCAGACCACACCTAAGGGCTACTGGGTCCTAAAGATCCCGGGAAGTAAGTGCCAGAATTCTCCCCGAGTCCACCAGTGATCATGCCTTGTGTGGGGGGGTGGGGGGGCAGACTCTGATCTTGCTAAAGCTCCTCAAAGCTGGGGGCAGGCAGCTAGTTAGCACCATGGGCCAGGATCAAAGGCTCCCACACAATGGCCATTTGTCAAATCAAAATTCCCCCAGTGTGATCTCATCCTAGCCCAGGGGAGTCCTAAATAACAAGACATTAAAGTCAAATTAATTTTTAAAGAGGACGAACAGCTGTCCCAGTAAGATGAATAAATATCCAGATGAAAGACTCCTAAGTTATGCTTAGAAACACAGAAAGCAGCAATGCAATTACCTGCCTTAAAACTGGAAAAAAGAGGATTTACTTGTAGAAATGAAACAGCAGGAGAACTCCAAGGTGGATCTTGTATAAATAATCCTTTTCTTGTGGGACACTCCTCCCAAGGCTTTAATTTTATATACAACAGTGTGTAGTGGTAAGAGGACACTCCATCAGTCCCCCCGCCCCCCGCCCCAGTTTCAGGGCCTCAAGAAACATTCAACAGTCATCTATAAACCAACAGGCTTTCCAAAGCATAGGGTTCAAGGACATAGGGTATTTGAACCGAATCTTGTATAAACACAGAAAAAAATAGAATAGATAACAAAGAATTATCTGACATAGACGACAGAAAGTGCTGACACCCTTTCAAGATCTTTTGTTTATTTATTTGACAGACACAGAGAGAGAGATCACAAGTAGGCAGAGAGGCAGGCAGAGAGAGAGGAGGAAGCAGGATCCCTGCTTCTTCGGGAAAACAACAGAAGCAAATGACTGTTATACTTCTGAACAGGTAAGAAGTACCCCAGAAGCAGTACTGGGGAAAAGATACAACTGTATCTTATCTTGGCTTACTTTAGATTCTATGAATCTTGGTTTCGTCAAGGCACCTGGCTTAGCGATGGAGGCTTTGCTCATAAAGGAGAAGCAGGCCCAGGGATGTAGCCACTCTCAAAAAATTTAGCTCCCTGTAGATTAAACATACCTTTGCTAAGTTGCAAAGACCCAAACCGCTTTTGAACAATCTTGGGGACTCCACTGTCATAATTTCTTTCTTTTTCTTTTTAAAGATTTCATTTATTTATTTGACACAGAGAGAGAGATCACAAGTAGGCAGAGAGAGAGGAGGAAGCAGGCTCCCTGCCAAGCAGAGAGCCCAATGCGGGCCTCGATCCCAGGACCCTGAGATCATGACCTGAGCCGAAGGCAGAGGCTTAACCCACTGAGCCACCCAGGCGCCCCACTGTCATAATTTCTAAAAATACACTTCCACCAACAAAATAAAAATGAAGAAAGAAGAGTAAGACTACCTAACAGGAACAGTTCATTTGTTGGTACATATTTTTCAAAGTTGTGATCTTAATATGCACCACATTTTATGTCTTTGGTTTTTTCTTTACTATTATAAACATTGTAATTTGCATAATTATAATCTTGATGATTATACTGGATGAATAAACTGAATTTAGCTATCTTCCTATGGCTGATCATAAAGGGGTTTCCCATGTTTTATGATATAATGAAAAAAGGAGGTTCTGCCGATCACCTCCCTGCATAAAGACTTTTCTGCAATTAGAATCCTCCCCTTTCGGGAGAAATTCCAATAGACAAAACTTACGTGTATTAATACGTCAATATCTAAGTGACATATACTTGAATCTTGTAAAATTCTGTGAAGAGTTTCTCTATTTACACAGCCCCAATGTACAGATCACATGAATTCCCTAACTTTTGATCATTTCTTCAATATTGACCCTGATAACCATATTTTATCTGCCTACCTACACACATATATGTATATATGTATGTATGTATATATATATATCTCAATCTAGCAGAAATAAATTGAAACCATTCAAAAGGATGACAAATCCATTATTAATATCATTTATGACCAAGATGGTAGTGACATAATTGAAGACCATCTGTTTTGGATTCATTTAACATGGGGCTACAATGGTGTTGCTACTCTTAAGTAACTGCTGTTTTAAAATTCTTCTTGTGACATTTTCAAACATACACAAAAGTTGAAATAGTAATGTAACTGACCCCATTTACTCATCATCAAGCTAAGAAATCAGCTGGGGATTCCCAGTGTTTCGTCACTCCAAATCCGATTAATTTGAAGAGTATGTAACTCTCTGTAACCTTTCTGTTTACAAGTACAGTTTATCAGCCTCTTTACTGGCATTTTAATTCACATTATTAAAAAAACTGTTTTTCTTTTTTAGGGAAGAATGTAATCCCCCCAATGAAGAGGAGTCTCATGAATCACTTGCACCTTCAACTATCAAGGTCATCACTGTCTCCTTATTACAGATGAGAAAGCGTTTGGTCTTTATATAATATTAGAAATTGTATTAAAAATAATATTAGAAGTAATATTGCCCTATATAATATTAAAAATTATTTTGATGTTTTACATACTCTTCTTTTTTAAAATAAAGATTTTATTTATTTATTTGACAGAGAGAAACACAGCTAGAGAGGGAACACAAGCAGGAGGAGTGAGAGAGGGAGAAGCAGGCTTCCTGCTGAGCAGGGAGCCCAATGCGGGGCTCGATCCTGGGACTCCAGGATCATGACGTGAGCCGAAGGCAGTCGCTTAACCAACTGAGCCACCCAGGCGCCCCTACATGCTCTTCTAAAATGATCTGTAGTAATGGTTTTCAAAATGGCAAATGAGAACTACCGGTAGTAGAAATGAATAGTGGGAACAGGAAGAAGGGGGAAGGCCCTTGACATCAGAGGAATTGAGACGATGTTTCTCCATCTTCAGTGGGCATCGCAATTCCCTGGAGTGGGGCTGGGTTCCACAGAGTTTCCCCAGAGTTTCTGTGCCAGTAGTTTTGGGGTGGGACGGAGAATATGCATGGCTACCAGGTTCTTGGCGGATGCAGGAGCTGCTCTGGCTGGTCAGAGTTCCACACCTTAAGACCTACTGGATTGGACGTTAGGAATCAGAGATGCAAGAGAATAGGGAATGGCAACGGTGCGTTGTCATGATGAGGTCTGGGAGAGGAAGTGCCGTTTATGGGGCTAGCACGGAACACAGACAGTTGGTTTAAATCTCAAAGAGGACAAGAAAAGAGGAGGTTGCATTGTTTAGCCAGGCATTGTGAATATGAACTTGTCACAAAGGCATATGGGACTGGGGAGAGCTGTAGGGGAGAGTGGAAAATTAAAATGTGAGCCAGATGCAGACATAACAAGGTAAAATCAGGTCGCAGAAGTGACAGAAAACATGATACAGAAGTGAGTGCAAGTCAAGGTCATAAATTTTAAATGATGAAACATAGAAAGCAGTGAATCTAAGCTACAGAACTGGTCCTGGAAATTGTGCCAGCCTTATTCGCCTCTTCTCCTTGTGAGACGTAAGAAATGAAGATGTTGGTAGAGGTAGGTTAACAACCAAATCACGAGAGTGAAAGGAAAGGTGACTGTGAATTCATTCATTCAACTGGCAAAACATCTGTTGAGAGCCTGCAATTAATAACACGCATCACACCCCAGAAACCGCATGTCCTCACAACAACCTTGTGAGTAAGGCCGACATTTACTTTCAGCACCTTCTGAAATTGTAGAAACTCCAGCCCAGTCGGCTGTCCCCCGAGCCCTGGAGCTTTACCACAGCCTGCCCTGCCGTCCCCTCCCACCAGCCTGGCATGGCACCGAGTGCTAAGGGAGGGTACAGACAATACAGAGGAAGAAATGCAGAAACACAGACACGGGGAGGAATTACTGTGAGAGGTGGGGAAAAAGAAGCAAGACTGGGAAATAAAACCCTAAGAAGCTGATGAAGAGAAATGAGAGCTGAAGCAAGATAGAAGACTGGTGCTCCGTACACACGGGACGACGCATTTGAGGAAGATTCTGTCTCACATGAAATTTTCTTTAATGTTCTCAAGGTATGATTTTACGTAACAGATGTGATCCAGAGGACTGGCTCAAAACGTACATTAAAAAATGCTTTGTTTTGGTTCAGGAATTGTAGCCATCCACCTAGAATCGGATGTCACCTATTTGTCTATATTTGAAGGGTTTTTAAATTTTCCTTGACCATTATTCTGCTTTAGGAATACTCTGGTTTCAGGGCAAGGGACACCTTCTGATCAATGAAATTTTCTCAAAACCTAAGTTTAACTCAAGTGTTTTTTTGTTTTGTTTTGTTTTGTTTTTAATACATGAAGGTCACAAGAGAATGGGCAACAGGAATTGTTTTAGGTTCTCACAGAAAGCCAAAACATTATAAATCGCACAAAATATACTTTGTTCTGAGAGGGCTCATGGTTCATGGTGCTTTGAAGTTGAAGACAAGAAAGTATCAATTTTAATTCTAAAAAAAATATTTTTTATTTTTTTAAACGATCTTATTTATTAGAGAGAGCGAGAGAGAGAGAGAGAACACAAGCAGGGGGAGCAGGAGAGGGAGAGGGAGAAAGAGACTCTCCACCAAGCAGGGAACCTGATGGGGGGCTCCATCCCAGGACCCTGAGATCATGAACAACACGCATCACACCCCAAAGGTAGACGCTTAATTGAATGAGTCACCCAGGTGCCCCTGAAAAAATACTTTACTGTAAACTTAAGCTTGCCCCCAAATCTGATTTTCTAGGGTATGCATATGGATTATATAAAAACCTATGTTTAAAAATGCATCTCTAGTTGGGTAAGGCATCTTTAGTTAAATAAATAAGAGTTGACTGTGAGTGTAAAGTATTGCTTCACACGTATACATTGAACCATTATGGCAATATTTCACATAGACCAAAAAAAAAAAAAAAGAAGTAAAATGTGCATACAGATATTTATTTATTCAGATTGTGTAAGAGGGATTGGCTTACTCACAAAACTTTTTGATCTTTAATTTGCAAAATAAAATGCTATACACCAAATGTAAGAAAAGAGCACTGTCATGGGGAAACAGGCGCAAACACAGCTAATATAAGACGGACTATTCCAAGTACGAGGAGTATGTGTACAAACAAATAAAAGTCAAGTGTCCCAGGTGCCTCTTGGGAAATGCAGAGCCTTGCCAGGAAAGAAAGAAATGCAAACGAAGTGACCATGTGAGTGGTGCCCAGACATTAAAAAATGTGTCTGAAATAATGTCAAGTACCAAAGCAGAATGGTGAACCACGCGTACCTGTGGATCAGAATGACGTCGAAATGAAATAAGCATGCGGGCTGGCAAAGTTCTGAAGTCAATTTGGCAAGATATAATTGGAGTTTAACGATCATTAACTTTTTTTCTGTAAAGATGTTTCCATTTGTAAAACAAAACAACAACATCAGCACTGCATGTTGCTCTATTATGTTAAATGAAAAAATAATAGTTTCATTGGAGGGAAACCTCTCCCTCGCTCCTCTGATTACCTGAAGAGGCATTGATTTTCCCCTAAATCCTCAATTCCGAACCCCATCCCCTCGCCGTCTACTCACCCTGCTGGGCAGTGACCTCATTGCTAGGTCCCTATTTCTCCATGGGGTGGACTGAATCTATCCAAGCGATGAGCACTGGGGAGTGTGCTCTGTTTTTTTCCCCCTCACCTTGGACCAGTGCTGATCCAGGGCTCAGACTTTCTTCTTGGGGGGCTGATGTGAGGTCCAGGTTTGGGGGAAGGGCACGAATAGAAAGCTGTTGTCAATGGCTTCCTCTAGACTAGCCCTTACCAACAGCGCTAATATTGGACCTTTCAAAATCCTTAGGAGTCTCAGAAGAGAATATTTTTTCTATTTTAGGTAAAAAAGAGACGAGAGATGAGAGACGGGATGGTGATATAAAACACGCTCTCCATGTGTCCTCGAACAGGAGAGTGGTGGTGGGCCCCCTAACTCATTCTCCGGAGGGCTGGGTGGGAAGAGAAAAACAGCAGGTATGGTGGGAAGAACCCAGACTCTCAGCGTCGGGAGGGGGAGCCGCGTTCTTATTTGTGTTAACACTGGCTTGCAACAAATCACCGAACTTATGGGACTTCAGTTTCTGTCCCTTGAAAACAAAAAAGGGCTGTGTTGGTAACACCGAAATCTTCCAGATCAAAGTGCTATGTACAGTGGACAGAAATGAGGGTAAGTTACCAACCTCCCCGCCCCCGCCCCAGGGGAAAAAACTTCCAAACAAGCCTGAAATAAGAGAGATGCTAAAACAACCAATCATGTTTCATTTAGGCTTTCTTTTTCTTGTCCGACTTGCTCTATTTGGATCTATTGCCAGAATTGGGAAATACAATGGATTTCAGGTTTATTGTTTGCCAATCAAGAGTTATATTTTTATTAGAAAAAAAAAAAGAAGTAAAGTTTTATCATAGAACCTACAAAGCCTCTATATTCAGTAGAAAGACAAGGAGAAAAAAATGGGACAGTGAAAGGGAAAGTCAGAGAAATATATATATTTTTAAAGATTTTATTTATTTGACAGAGAGAAACACAGCTACCTAGAGAGGGAACACAAGCAGGGGGAGTGAGGGAGGGAGAAGCAGGCTTCCCGCCGAGCAGGGAGCCCGATGTGGAACTGGATCCCAGGACTACGGGATCATGACCCGAGCGGAAGGCAGACACTTAATGACTCAGCCACCCAGGTGCCCCGAGAGAAACATTTTTAAGCATTTTGGAGTGCCAAGCATAATACTGTAATCGAAGCTACTAGCTGCTCTCATAGTCAAATGATCTGCTGAGCAGCAGTTAGTTAAGAAAGAATTTATCGGGGCACCTGGGTGGCTCAGTGGGTTAAGCGTCTGCCTTTGGCTCAGGTCATGATCCAGGGTGGTGGGACTGAGTCCCCCATTGGGCTCCCTGCTCGGTGGGGAGTCTGCCTCTCCTTCTCCCTTTATCCCTCCCTATAGCTCTTGCATGCTCTCTCTCAATCTCCCAAATAAATATTTAAAAAAATTTTTAGGGGTGCCTGGGTGGCTCAGTTGGCTAAGAGACTGCCTTCAGCTCAGGTCATGATCCTGGAGACCTGGGATCGAGCCCCACATTGGGCTCCCTGTGCAGCAGGAAGCCTGCTTCTCCCTCTCTCACTCCCCTTGTTGTGTTCCCTCTCTGTGTTTCTCTCTGTCAAATAAATAAATAAATAATACTAAAAAAATTTTTTTAAAAGAATTTATCTAAGGATTTTACTGAAAGGCTAAAAGCGTTAAACCTAAGAAGTAGAAAATGGCTCTCTGCATTTGTCAACTTTTGTGGGAGATATTTTCTTCCATTTGCCTGAGTTCAGGGAATGGATGTAATTAAACTAAATGGCGCTACAGATAACATTTTGCAGAATTTTAAACATACACTGAAAGCAATACAATTCCTTTCAAACGCTGCCTGTTTGTGAATGAATGCATTTGATGCCTGAGCTTGAACTGAACATCTTTGCAAAAGCAAAACAAAAAAATCCCAACAGTCTCTCTCTCTCTCTTGTTTTCTGGTTGGCTTTGTTTTTCACTAGGGAAAAGTCATTGTGAGTGTGTTTGTGTGTCTCTGTGTTTAAGAGTCTCTGTCTATCACTAGGATTTGAAGCCGACTCTAGAGGATTCTGTAGGATCAGGGAACCTATATTTTAGGAATCTACAAAGAGAATCTTCCACTTGATTTACAGCTACGAGTCTCTGGATTATTCTGACCAGCAGATACAGACGAACGACTATGCAAGAGCCCTGGGGTTCCTTTCTGTCTGATACAAGCATCTTTGTAACTTAGAGTCCTTTTCAACTTACTACCTTGAAAAACTGTACAAGATTTAGTTCAATATCAGAATTTAATCGATGCTACAATCCTTGGGATGATTTCTTACATGGAATGAAGCAGTACATGGTTTTGTGCTCGGAGAATCACCTCGCTTTTCTAGCACTGTTACTGTTGTGGATTTCATATCCTAGTTTGAAGTTAATAAGGAGCCTTTGCTGAAGCCGTTAAATATGTGAGGTGTAATGACTCCCTGTCACAAAAGTGGCATTGACTGCAGGGAGCCTGTTTCGGCTGCACTTTCCCTGCACCTGTTTTCTGCTGGATTTATCAGCATTTCCTGCCTCTCCTGGGTCAACAAACCATAGCTCATGTGGATCCTCGGCTGCTTGCGGGGACCGCAAACACCCCACTGTGTTCAAAGGTGAGTCCCCCTCCCAGAGCTGTTGCTTTTATCTGCCTGTCCCCCCATCTTCACACCAAAGACCAATGGTTCTTCCGCCATCTATCCTGACAAGGATTTCCAAATGACTCTGACTCCAGGGTTTGCAGCTGGAACAG
The DNA here is from genome assembly GCA_004023965.1 of Spilogale gracilis. Taxonomy (NCBI): domain Eukaryota; kingdom Metazoa; phylum Chordata; class Mammalia; order Carnivora; family Mephitidae; genus Spilogale; species Spilogale gracilis. Next base: position 40,277 of record PITA01007565.1, on the reverse strand, counting down.
GATTCACCATCTTGCTATTCCTGGGTATTTTGATATCAAAAATGCAACTGGGACAAGGGCTGAATATGAAATGAATGGGATGTCATCTCCCCTATGCTATTATGCGATCATGCGACTCTCACGGAATCACACTGCGTCATTGTGCAAGGGGCCTTCCGTAGGGATTATGGTAGCTCAGCTGAAACTGGAAGCCAAGATAAAAAAAAAATCCTCAGTGGTTAGAATGGGGGTAGGAAAGCGACAGGGGCCAGCTATTTCCAGACAGAGGTTAGCAGCTCTGTTTCTCTAGCTGGGTTCTCCAGGGCACCCACTAGCCACAGGTGGTGACTATTAAAACTAAATCAAATTTGAAATGCAGACTCCCTCGGTCGCAGTAGCCACACCTGAGGTGCTCAGCAACTATGTGAGGCTAGCTAGAGGCTGCTGGGTGGCAAGCACGGATGATGACAGAACATTTCTGTTACGGCTGAAAATTCTACTGGATGGCACTGCTCACAACGGACCTGAAAGTCACAATCGTGGCCCTGATGATCATGAAAACAGGTACACAGTTCTGGAACTGAGGGGCTGAAAGGGTGTGGCTAAACTCACCCACATCACGGTAAGTGGGCAATTTAATGGATAATATTTCCTTCCGAGGAATTTAGAGAGAGCTGGGGAGCAAAGACTCGCTCCAGGGCACAGGCAGTAGCAAAGGGTTATGAGGTGGGCACACCTGAGGAGAAGTACTGAGGTCTCACACTGGAATCTCAGTTCTCCTGCGGGGTTCCAGGGAGAGCCGAGGCTCAGGGGAAAGGGAACTGGGAGGGGGAGGCAAGCAGGGCAAGGCAAGCAGGGCAAGGCAGGAATCTGAGAAGAGCAGAGAAGCAGTATAGGCCAGAAGCTGGGTGGAGAGCATCGCTAACTAACATTTATTGAGCACTTCCTCTAGGAAGGCAAGGGCTTAAAAGGTCAACCTGGACTCCGTCCTTGGAGCCTTCCAATGACCCCCATAAGAGGCCAGGCAAGGGCCGAATGGAGTTGAAAAACAAGTCATCCTGTGGGTATTCCTGAGACACTAGGAGGACCGCTGGTTGGTAACAGGTGCCTTCAATCAAGCAGGCTAAGGACCGGGCACAGTGAGAGAGGAATGAAGGAAAGCATGGCTTTCCTGGCAGGAAGGTTCAGGGTCAAGGGGTTGCATTCATTCTGAAAGCAGCGCCCTGTGCCTTGTATACACACAAGATGAGAGGGCTGGGACCACCATCCTAGGTGTGGAGCTCCTAGCAGAATGTCGTTGTTTTATAGATGTTTACGTAGGGGTTAAAGTTGAATGCAATGCTTACTTCGCTAAATCTACGCAAGTCCTCAGCAAGTTAGGAAGGGTTTTTAGTATGATCAGCTTTCATGAGCTACTAGCCTTCCAAAGTCGGTCTAGCCTTGGCATTGCAAATGTCAGTGCAGACCAATGACTGCAGGGTGCAGAGTGATCAAGCATCCGTAGGCTGCCGCCATGTGGGTGGGTGGCCGTGGTGCCCACCATGCCTGTGGTAGCCTGCCCTGCCTGGACTGGCAGTTGGGAACGGTGGCATGGTGATGGGTCTTCCACGGATAAGTCCATACAGCCCACGGGAGTTGACTGCCTGTAACCCTCTGGTTTATGGAAACAACCGTCAAAATTAGAACACCTAGTGGTTATCTCCTAAAATTCTGCTCAGTGAAAAACGAGAATGATTCTGGAGAAGCTTTGGGGAAGGTTTGCTTGCTTTTGGAAAGAGACACCAAGAAGAGATAGCCCTTTCTCTCTTTCCTCTGGATATAGTGTCTGCACATGATGCTGGGGCTTCTGAAGCCATCTTGTTACCAGGAAGGGTTGGAGCCCGATGATGGCATCCTTTAGCCATGTTAGTGAGCTGAAGAATTAACCAACCCTGGAGCTGTCCTACCACTAGCCTTCATTACATGAGAACCATTCATTCACTCAGCCACTCATGCAGGCAATAAACATTGAATAAGCACTGAGAAATGCCAACCATGGCTCAAGGCATGTGGAATACTATAGAGGACAAAACACAAAAGATAATTGGTCTAAATTTGCTTATTGCTTCCCCCTCCTTGAGTTAAGTCTTTGTGACCTGAAACCAGAGCCTTTAAACTTATACCCTGCTGATCATACATTGGCTTCACAGGTAATTTAAAAACCTTAATTATGCATCATATAAATAAGCCAAAGGATACTTCTTGGCCCATATCTTACGTGATGTGCTTTTATTTGACACTTAAGTACTTTTTCCCCAAAGCACTGCCCCTTATCTTGGCTTCCATTCTGATACACATTTCCAGTTGATTTCCTATTTTTCTGTCCACTTCTCAGTCTTTGAGCATTTTTTCTTATTCTCAGACCATTTTTTGCTTTACTCCCAGAACATTTAATGTTGGGATTCCATGGGGCTTTCTATCAGGACCATTTATGTTCTCATTCGACATCTTCTCTGAGAACTATCATTGACTCGTGTGACTTAATGACCATTTGTGCAACGACTTCTCCAAATCTGCATTTCCACCAGCCCAGTTCTTTCTCTTGTGCTTCAGATCTGTATATTTAGTGGTCTGTGTAGACAACTGGGTAGTTGTCTAGATCAAACTCAGTGTGGTCAAACCATGCCAATATTTTGTGCCATCGGTTAACCTGTCTTGGGTCTGCTGGCTCAGGGAAGAGCCCCAGTATTTGTCCACCCAGTCGCCCAAGCCAGGATCCTGAGTATCAGTCATGCCTATACCTACCCTTTCTCTTCCCCAAATCTCAGCAGTCACAGGGCCCTCTTGACTCCATCTCCTTTATTTCTCCAGTCTGTCCTCTCTCCAGCCCCAACCTCCATTCCTGCTACCCTCCCAACATGTCACTGAATCCCATCAATGGTCTATTATCTGGACACTCTGACACATGTCTTGGCCTCTTTCCATGTTCTTCTCTGTAGGCAGAGCAATGAGGCTGCAAATCTGATCATGCAGAAAACTCTTCCACAGCCCCTCGCTGCTCTCAGGATAAAGAATAAACAGCTGAGTATAGTTTTCCTGTCTATACACTCCACCCCAGCACGCTTTCTCCTTACAGACATGCTGAACACACATACACTCTCTCTTCCTTTTCTCCAACTCAGTGCCTCTACGTGGACTAGTCCTTCCTCTTCTGAAATTCCTTCTACCTGTCTAAATTTTCATCACACATCAGGTTTCCTCTGAGACACTCCTTCCAGGATGCCTTCCCTACATCCCCAGACCTGAGTGGGTGCTGTTTCCATGTGTCCGCCGACCTTCTGTACTTTCCCCATCATAACTGCAAAGTGCCTGAACCCCAACTCCCAGGACTGTGGGTTGCATCAGTCAGGGAAGCCTGGCCTGTCCCTCCTTAGCACTCCCAGTGCCCAGGATGATGCCCACAACATAACAGGCATTCAACAAATACCCACGGGATGACTACATTGACGGGGGTGCTCGCTCATGGTTATACAATAATAACAATTCCAGTCACTGTTTGGCTTAAGATGGTGATTTTTTTTTTTTAAGAACCATATAGCTTAAGAGACTTTTGATCACAACTTCTGTTTATTCTCTTTATTGTTTACAGCACTTTCCAACTACCCCAGTAGGGCAATCCACTGTCCTAGGCTCTGAGGTTCTTCACCAGGGACCGCATACCGCTGAGGCTGAGGATAAACTTATTTCCACACACAGCTGCTCTATCCCACAGCTTTCAGAAGATGCCATTCTAGGTAATCAGAAACAGCGAAAAGCATGACAAAGTAATAGCGCCTGGTGAAGGCTACGGAAAGCATTTCCCACAAACTCACACTTGACAAGTCTAAGCACCTGGGGTCCCAGATAAACAGTGGGGCTTAAGAAGGCCCGAGCCTACTACGTTCGTCTCCTTTGGTACCCTGGAGAATTTTTATTTTAATTTTTAAAATATGATGACCTTTTAATTTAAATATCAGGCTTTTTTTTTTTTCTCTTCTTCTTCTCTTGAATGCCAGAGAAGGGAAAAATGCAGTCTCATACATAAAAGAGTTGTCCATTTCAGGAAGCTTCTGTTTGTGCTTGTAATTAAAAGAACACCTTCCAAAATGTTGCTCCCACTCAATTAAGGCAAAAAGCACACCTCAGTGCACTTTATTATCTGCTGTGAAATGTTATCTCTAACTCCCAGCACACGCTGGAAAGGGAGGTTGCTCACCAGCACCCAGGCAGTTCCATTCTGACATGCCCCCAGCTTTTCTTCCCTCCCCTGTGGGCTCTCTCCTTCCCAGGGTCTCAGCGGGACTGCCCTGGAGACTCCTGGGAGAGCTGCCGAGCCCCTGCTACAATTCTTACCATTCCAGCTCTTCTTTGGGGTGTGGAAGTGAGTCCCAGGCAGGGGTGATGTCGTATCATTCCACAGCTGAGAGATGGTCTCCCTTCCCTTTCCTGCACCCCCCCCCCCCATCCCTGCTATCTGCATCCACGTGAATTAAACACGCCCATCCTCTATGGACCAGGTGATCCTGAGGGAGAACTGAGGTTTTCTAGGAAAATCCAGCACAATCACCACTGTTAACCCTGATATTCTTCGAACCCAGCATCATGTTTCTCTGTAGAGATTACTGGCAAAAACACTAATAGCCACACTGGCAACATATTACAAAGTTTTCCTGTGTTCCCATAAATTCCAAATGGAGGACACACAGGCTGAGCAGGCGTGTTAACCGTCCCCTCTAGCTGGCGGCCATGTCCCCATCGACAAGGCAATGACCTCGCTGAGCTTCCACCACTTAATCTCCACGGCGGAAAAATAACACTAGCTTCGCCAGATGACCTCTTGAGATTCTTGCTAAGTCAGAGAAATATTATCACTATTTTACTAATGGCCAAACCATGCACTGTTTTCAGGATATTTTTCTCCTTAACAGTTAAAAGCCATTATATGAAAGTAGAGTATATAGCATCCATCTAAATAAACATACACATAATAATGATATTGCCTATTTAAATAAGTGGCAGTGACGTTTCATGGACCATAAAGCCGAATAAACAAGGGTGGGAGGGCAGAGAACTAGGAAGTTCACCAACAGGAGCAAATAAACCAAAGGGTCTGAACAGCCAGCCTCCGGTTTACACATGTGCTTCTTTTCATAGACGTTTGCTGAACATCAACAATGTCCCAGGCACTGTTGGAGGCTCTCGGGCCGCATCCGTGAACAAACGAGACCAAGATCCCACTCCGTGTGTTGGAGCTTCCGTTTTGGTGAGGAGAGACAGAAAGGGTAGCACAATAATAGGGAATTTACAGAGCCTGTTTGAAGGTGATAAGAGACAGAAACTAAAAAAAGAAAGAAAACAGAGCAGGGGGAGGGGACGGTGAACTTAGGGAAGGAAACAGAAATGTCAAATCTAGCTGTTGCAGGGTAAGCTTCACCGAGAAGGTGACCTCTGAGCAGACTCAAAAAGAGAGTGAGTTGTGTGGATGGACATCGGGGGAAGAGGATTCCAGGAGCGGGAGTGGCTAATGCCAATCTCAAAGGCTGGAAAGGGGCACTGGAGGCTTGTCATCAAGAGGAAGTTATGAGGGGCACCTGGGCAGCTCAGTTAAGCGACTGCCTTCGACTCAGGTCATGATCCTGGGGTCCTGGGATCAAGCCCCACTTTAGGTTCCCTGCTTCTCCCTCTCCTTCTGCTGCTCCCCTTGCTTCGGCTCTCTCTCCCTAATAAATAAGGGGGGAAAAAAAGGAGGAGTTATGGCGAGGGAGTCAAAGCAAACTCATGGGCTGGAGGGCTTTCATAGGGTGTTGCAAGAACTTGGAGTATCTCCTACTAAAATGGGGAGCCACTGCAGGCTCTGAGCAGGGGTGGAGGGTGATGTGCTTTGATTTACAGAGAACTGAGAGACAGAGAGGCAAATGTAGTATAGAAGCTTGAATTTAAAAGGAACACACTGAGAATTTTTTTGGAAATAAGTGGAAAAGACCCATGCCCCGTTTCAGTTACAGATCAATTAATTTCTCTGTAGAAGTATCACCTCCTCCAGAAGTTCTCCAGGATTGCATTTCGCTAAATTCATGGCTCCACCTATGAATTACTTTTTTTTTTTTTAATCTAACCCTGCTTCTTTGTTCTTCTTCACAGGGCTTATTGCTCCTTGACAACATATCACAGGCTTATTTAGTTATTTCCTATTTCCTTTAGTAGAATAGAAACTCTGAGAAGGTAAGGATGTTACTCTTTTGGTTATCACTATAGTTCAGCACCTAGGAGACCATGGGGCACAGAGAGGGCACTGAGTACCAATTTGCTGAATGAAGAAATGAATGTGAGTCTAAAAGAACCCTTATATTCTGATTCAAATACACAGGCCACAAGCTGGCAAATAAATAGTTTTAAAAAATAAGCTATCAAATTATAGATTATATTCTGCCACTAGATGGTTTTAACATTTTTATAATTTAGAATGGTGAGGGCCCCTCTGAATGATTACCTTGTGTTCTTCCTAAACATGCTGTATCCACATTGTGACAACTTTGGAAAATGGGATTAAAAGAATTTATGATTTTGTGTCCCTATTACATCATGACTAACAATGAACATTTTCTTTTTATGGAGTCTTTAAAGTATCTTGCATTCACATGGTCTCAGTACACCCAGAGAATAAATTGTTTTCTCGGATTTTAAAACTTTTATCAAAAAACTGAACAAAACAAAAACTTTAAAGTCCCTTCTGGACCTTAAGATTATGTGATTATATATGGAAATCAATAAAAAAGAAAAAAAAAACCCACAAGCTACTATGTGCCTTGTTTTCCATACTTCTAATTTCTACTTCTACATTTTGTTAAATGAAGGACTCCTGACCTCGTTCCTGTAGACATTTGAGACACTTTTCCCTCTTCCACGCAATCTCTCATTTTGCCTGATTTGAATGTATGTCCCAGTTTGGGCTTTGTAAACTGTTAAGAAAAATACAACTGTCAGAATAATAAAATCTCATCAATTCTGAGTTCACCCAGCCCAAATATTGATAAAGCTTGCCTCCCTACAGCTTACCTTTATACTTGCTATGAATAAGTGGGGTATTATTAAGCAAAATCAATCATGTAAGGAAACTGGAGGAGGAAAGCTGCTTACTAGAGGTAAACGGCCTCCCAGCGCGCTAGTGGGTAGAAGCAACTGGAGTCGTGTGCCCTAAGGCAGGAGAAGGCAAAGAATGAGAAATTACCAGCCTGGAACAGGGCATAATTTCTCCAGATCTCTGAAGTGTCTCTTGGAAACACGCAACTTGGAAAACGATGAGAAAATCCCTTTGCCCTGTACTAATGACCCAGGTTGCATCAACGGAATGTTATAGGTTTTACCCACCAGAATCCCAGCTAGAGCAGGAGTGATGTCCTAGAAAGAGGAGACCCTAAGTGAGGGTCTAGGATGGAAGCCGAATTGAGCCAGCGGGGTGCGTCGGCCCCCCCATGGCTAAGATCCTCATGCATCAGGTATAAGGAGGCAGTGATGTTCCTTCTGAACTGTAGGGCCCACTGACTGGGGTGAGGCATGGAAAGAGTCTCAACACCTGTAAAGTGTGAGGATGACTACTCATAAGGGTGCATTGCCAACTCTTGAGAATTTATGGGGTGACAGCCTGTGACATGTTGTTAAGGACTGAGTTATAGCCTCTCCACCTCCCAAATTCCTCTGTTGAATCCCACACCTGCAGTGTGACTCTATCTGGAGGAAGGGTCTGGAAGGAGATAATTAAGGTTCAGTGAGCTTTTAAGGGTAGGCCCTAAGCCCATAGGGCTGATGTCCTTCTAGAAAGAAGAAGGGATACCAGGAGTGCATGTGCCTGGAGGAAAGGCCATGGGCGGACACAGCAAGAAGGCAGCCATCTGCAAGCCAAGCAGAGAGTCCTCACCAGAAATCAACCCTGCTAACATCATGATCTGGGACCCCCAGCCTCCAGAACAGAGAGGAAGCACGTTTCCGTTCTGTTACGGGGGCCCTAGCAAATCCCCAACCATGTGTTATCCTGTGTAAACCTCATTATGACATTATCCACACTTTATGATAAAAAAAACAGAAGCACAGAGAAGGTAAGCAACGTGACTAAAGTCACACAGCTAGTTAGTAGTGGAACAGGAAATGAATCCAAGCAATCGGATGCCAGGCCCCATGTTCCTAACAGCTGATATAAGGTAACATGAGTAATATCCACAGTGATACAAATGGATGTCTTTTTTTTTTTTTTTTAAAGATTTAATTATTTTAGAAAAAAGGAGCGAGAGTGTACGAGCCGGGGAGGAGGAGAGGGAGATAGAGGGAGAGAGACAACCTCAAGCAGACTCCCTGTTGAGCACAGAGCCTGATGTGGGGCTCGATCCTAGGACCTTGAGACCATGACCTGAGCTGAAACCAAGTCAGACACTTAACTGAGTCACCCAGGCGCCCCTCAAATGCAGGCTTTTTATCAGAAGAACCCACAGCAAATACAAAGTTCTGTGTGTACTCTAGGCAAAGGATTTCTGATTTTAGTCCCTCTCTTCTTCTCCTCTTCCCATCTTCCAAACAATAAACATTTTTGCGAGCCTTGTCATCTCAAGCATTATGTGAGACTTGGGAGAGCAGGCAGGAACCTCTGAGCGCCGTTTTCTGGAGAGGACACACTAATAAGGCAACACAGCTGACAGCCACACAGAAAAGCACAGACAGTGACAGCGAAAAGTCAGTCACGGAGCAGTGGTGACAAGTGGGGGCTAAAGTGGTCCCTTCATCCCCAGCCAGTTACTGAGTACACAAAATAAAGAAGCTGGGAATTGCTTGTGGGGATCCCTCCCCCATAACACCCCTTCCTCCTTTCTGTCTCTAGAAAATGAGGCTTTTGCTCTAATAACCTAGGACTTCTCTGGTTAAGTCAGGAGTTACTTGGGCAATCCTTACCTTAATCTAGTTAGGAGCTGCTATAGTCAAATGTATTCTCAAGAGTGTTCCAGAAGGTTTAGGGTAGGAGAGAGAAAGGTCGCAAGAAGACTGGACGGAGGGGAAGGGATCATTTCACTGGATCTGAGCAGGCTTTAAATGTGACGGGAGTGTTAATTTAAGCAAGAGGATGCTTATTGTGCAGTCCGGTACCGTAGTCAGAAGGCAGCCCCTTGTGCCTGGCGTGCTGAGGAGGAAGCAGGAAGACTTAAGGTGTGTGCAGGGGAGGTCTGGGGCCTGTGCGGAAAGCAAGACATTGGAGAAATGTGACGACGTTGTGGATTCCTCTTCTCCGGAGTTTAGTTAACCAAAGAACGGTATTTTGGTAAGGCCTTACCCAGGAGTAGAAGGATAAAGTAGCTCACAAAAGAGATTTCTTGGCTTCAGGAGGCTCTGCTAGTTCTAGAAGGCAGTCTGAAATAGCACAACTTTACACCATACCTCCAGCATGCCTGCGATGTAGGGCAGGGCCACTTCCTACTTGGGCGGCCATCTGTGCTAAGACAAAGTACTAGAGGGGTGCCACTGAGAAGGCCAGTGACAGGAATGGACGAGGTGACACGTGCCCGAGGCATAAGGACCAAGTCACGGACAAACAGCGGAAGCCGAGGGGTGTACCCAAGTAAGAAATGCAAACTGCCTTTTTCTAGCAGACTAGAAGCCAGGCCAAGCCAGGCTGTGGAAGACTCAGGGAAACGTGTCAACACAGAGTTCCGGGGCTGCCTCAACTGTCACGATGAGTCTTTACAGTAGAACGTGTGCTTTAATCATCTGGCCCGGCAGGTAACACCCGCGTCACACAACGGTAAGACTTGAAACAGCATCAACGTGGAAGATGAGTCTGTCATTTCATAGAGAGCCTTAGCATGGACAGTGGAAGGGAAAGACGGGAGGGAGGAGAGGAGAGGGGGTGAGGAGGAGTAAGGAGATGAAAGGAGAGGGGGAGGGGAGAGAGGAAGTAGGGGAGAGTAGGAAGAAGAGGGGAGAGAAGGAAAAGGAGAGGAGAGAGGGGAGGAAAGGCGGGGGCAGGGGGGAGGAGAGAAAGCCTAATTTAAAACATCAAAGCTCTTAAAAAAACAAAAATGAAGAATACTTAATATAAGCATTTAAACCACTGCATACATTTGCATTTAAAGAGTCGTTCAATAAGCGAAAGACAGAGGACTCACTGGCAAGCCCCTTTGAAGCCCCTTCACTTTCACAAACCTCCTGCAGCATCCCTGCCAATGTTATCACTGGAGATATCTTATGTGTACAGCTGTATTTTGTAATTTTCTCCTCATCGACTTACTATTGTGGGGAGACCGAAGGCCAGTAAAAAAGATCTGCTAAAGAAATTCCGGATGCCTGTAGGTTTTTAACCCTGGTCTTGGGAAGCGCTGGTGCCGGAAAGGGGCTGGGCAATTAAGTGGGCCCCGGCTGTGTGTATTGGAACGGGATGGGCTCCTGACCAGGACCCAAGCCATTCCTGCAGCCACACCACTCCGCACAGCACCCTGTGGAGTGACTCCAAAGCCGGGAAGAAAGGAGCTTGACTCACTCCTCTAGTAGGACACCGAGAGCTCTGGCATCATCTGCAAAATTTTCTTTTCTCTCCAGCACTGTCTGGAGTTTTAAAGGTTCAAATCCTGATAAAGCGATGCAGAAAACAGAATCCAACTCCAAGAGACAGACAGACAGACAGACACACACACACACACACACACACACACACACACACACATGCCACGTGCCATGTGCAGCTTTCCGGGCCCGAGGAGGAGACCAGTCCCCCTTACCTTTATCATAGATTTCCTTTAGGACCCCTCGTTTTATCAGCTCCTCTCTGCTTTGCCTCATCGATATTTTCCTTTCCAGGGCTACGAGCAAAACACAGAGAAGGGAGTGTGAGTCGGCAACAAAGATGTTTTTCCAGGGACTTGTATGTTAACATGTATTAAAAAGTAATGCATGGAAAACACACGGAAAAGCTTTTGTAAATTACATTAATGTAGGTTAATGAAATTCAATGCCCATTATAATCAGATTTCTTTTAATCTTCAGAATGATCTTTAAACTACGTGTAAGTCAGACGCTTTTATTTCATTTTATTCCACCCCGCCTGATGCTGGAGTAAACCGTAGTACAGAGAAATTCAACAACGTGTCAGCATAACACAACTACTGACAAGAGCAGCCGAGATTCAAAAGTACAAGTGCTAACTCTAATCCCAGCATGATCCCTGTGTCACAGCACACCATCCTGAGCCTGGCATTTCCTTGTAAGTGGCATTTCTTTAATGATGTCGTTTGTATAGATCAGGTCTCATGGAGGATTTCGTTGCTTCCCAGCTATTAAAAAAATGATAAGCAAATATCTCCTGCAAAGCTCTCTGGATTGAGAGATGGGAGTGGGAGCAGGTGGTGGGGAATATTGTCATGAAAAGCCTTCCGGGTTATTGTCAATCATATCAAGGTTCAAGTCCACATTTTATATATTTTTGGGACTTAGTATTTTTAAAATATTCTCTTTCTTAACTTGTAATGTGTTTAGTGGTGTGGCAGCAAGATAAATATGAGGTCAGGCTGCACTCCCATAGAGCTTCCTGAGAACACGTGAATAGGAAATATGGATACATATACATACCCACAGGAGTGGGGTCAGGAGGGCCGTACAGAGGTCAAGCCATAAATGTGGGTGTGAGATTCACTGGAATGGTGCTTGTTTGGGGGGGGGCGGTAGGAGTTTTATGACTCATACTAAATAACATGACAGGGAGGCAGGAGGACAGAAGGATGTCCTCTGTGCAGAAGAGGAACGCCCAGAGAAGGGAGAGAGAAAGGAGTTGGGCAGTTAGGAAGTCAGGGCCAGGGTCCCCAACAAGAAAATATGGGGTCACGACAGCTAAGCTCAAACAGCACCAATGTCCTGATGTGCAGCTTAGACAGGAACACACTGGCCTTCTGCTTTGCAGCCTTTGCAGAAATGACATCTGCAAAATGTCCTAAAAGAAGACAATTAACCACAATGCATTTGTCAATATCATGGGCAAGAGGTAGCTAAGACCTAAGCTTCTGGATGTCAGCAAAAGAAGACCATCAGCCCAGAGACATTAACCTAACAGGTAGACAGATATGTGACCAGAGTCCTGGTTGGCTGGTTCTGGATGGAGGAGTCATGGTCCTCTTGGTGGGAGAGAACACCCACGCTAGTGCAGCTACCAGCACCAGATGGAGAAGGACTCGAGATGTGGCCAGAGGGACGGGGGGCTGAGCCCAGCAGGGCCTCATGGACCATGCTGTTCTAAAGGCAATGGGAATAAACGATCGGAGATCAGTGCCTTCTTCACCATGGAGAATGGATTGGAGGAAGGCCAGTGCTAGGGCATTCCCCAGTCTAGGCAAGAGATGACAGTCACTGGGATCCAGGCGCTGGTGATAGAGATGTGGGCGAAAGATGCATTCAAGCATGTGAAGGTGGCTAGGTGGCCATGGTGTCAAGTTGAGGATGGGAAGGAAAGAGACAGGTCGGACGCAACTGCTTGGTTCCTGACTTGCATAGCTGGGTGGATGGTGGTGTTAATGACTCAATGGGGGATGTGGGTTGAGAATCAGGTTTGTAGGGAAGATGGCGAGCTCAGCGTTGGCTATACTTAAGAGGAGATATTAAGTACATGCCGGGGAAATGTAGCTGCATACTTTCTAAAACAAGGATTAACTAAGGGGTTAACTAAAATGGTGCTATACTGACATGGACTATGGTAAACTCTTCCAGTGTTTCTCAAACTTTTCCAGAGGAACACCTGTGATGGCAAAGCAGTAATACCAGGGGCTCCAAGGGCAGGACTGAGTTGGCTGAGCCAACCATGCCATTTCTTTACTGTACTGAGTTCTTCCATAAGAATTAAGGTGGAATGTGGTGCCTGGGTGGCTCAGTTGGTAAGCATCTGCCTTTGGCTCAGGTCATGATCCCGGAGTCCCAGGATCGAGCCCCACATTGGGCTCCCCGCTCGGTGGGAAGCCTGCTTTTCTTTCGCCATGTTTCTCTCTGTCAAATAAATAAAATCTTAAAAAAACTAAAAAAACAGAGTTAAGATGGAAGGGCGTCTGGGTGGCTTAGTTGGTTAAATATCTGCCTTTGGCTCAGTTCGTGATCCTGGGGTCCTGGGATCCAGTCCCTCATCAGGTTTCCTGCTCAGTGGGGGGTCTGCTTTCTGTCTCTCTGTCCTTCCCCCTGCTCAGGCTCTCCCTCTCACTCTCTTACATGAAATCTTTTTCAAAAAAAGAACTTAGGTCGAGCTCACGGAACAGATCCTCTCTTATTTAAATAAGAAAATCCCCACCCCCGACCAGTTTCCAAGTTTAATTGACATTCTGGGAAGAGATGGCTTCTTTATCCCTTGGCTTTGTCCATTTCCTAGCATACAACCCTGTGTCCACGGGGGATACACAATCATTTTGAGGAGGGTGGCATGTCATGTCATTTAATTTAATCCTCACCACATTCTATGAAGTAGTATCATTCCCATTTCTCAGAGGTACTGGAGACCCTGCAAAATTTACTTGCTCAGAGTCAAATAGCAGTAAGTGGCAGAGCAGAGATATTAATGCATTTTTTTCCACTCCACATTGCTGTGAGGACTGTTATGATGTGTGCAAGTTCTAAATATAATCTAATGTACAAGGCTCTAAAAATGGAAGGTGATTTTATTATCAGTTTACTTGGGTCTGTAGGTCATGGTAAAATGGCATAATTACACTTGATTCTTAGGGGAGTCTTTCTTCTGGGGCACTCTTTACTTACTCTTTTAACAAGGTATATGTAATGCCTATCTTCCAGTCTTATTTTTAGCAGCCCTTCCAAAGTTAGAGCTAAGATAACTATGGGCAAAGACAAGCTCACCATGCTCTGGGAAGTAAAGGTAAGTGGGCTGTTTGGAACAGAAGGACAACTGAGATCCTCTGACCTGGTCTCCTACTGAACTACTAAACACTGGGCAGGGGAGGGTTTGATGTAGGGGAAAGAAAACATAATGGTTTCCTGTTCACTGACCAAGATGAGGTCTGATCTGCCCTCTCCAACAACTTTGACTTTGGGTAGAACAAAGAAGAAAAAAAGAAAAATAGAGAAGGAATGGACAAAACTTCAAAGTCAGAGGAAGAGAATCAACACATCAGGGAAGAGAGAGGGTGTAACAGGTACCCCATCTGCCCAAACGGTATCAGGAATAAATCAGATAAAGTGAGCTCCAGGGCATGGCTGTGAGCTGAGTCACTGGGCAAGGCTTGCCTTCGGGATGCAAGAAATGGACGTTAACAGTACAAAGTCACCCACCTCCTTCAACAAGAGAAAACTGAAAAACAGTCTTGTTAGATGTGTGGTAAAGAGTATTATTTTTAGGGTCGTCTGGGTGGCTCAGTCAGTCGATCGTCTGACTCTTGATTTCCATTCGGGTCATAATCTCAGGGTCGTGAGATCGAGCCCTGCACTGGGCTCTGAGCTGGGTGTGGAGCCTGCTCAAGATTCTCTCTCTCTCCCCCTTCCTCTGCCCCTCCCCCTTGCTCTCACTCATTTTCTAAAAAAAAAAAAAAAGTAATATTTTTATATAAAAGAAAATGTTAGTAAGGGTTTATTTTAATATTTTTTTTAAAGATTTTATTTATTTGACAGAGAGAAACACAGCCAGAGAGGGAACACAAGCAGGGGGAGTGAGAGAGGGAGAAGCAGGCTTCCCGCTGAGCAGGGAGCCCGATGTGGGACTCGATCCCAGGTCTCTGGACCTGAGCTGAAGGCAGTCGCTTAACCAACTGAGCCACCCAGGTGCCCCAATAAGGGTTTATTTTAAAACAAGAAAATATAAAACACAAGGATCACTCAAATGTTACTGAGTTATTAAAGCACAGGATAGTAAGAAATCTGAGAGACTGCACATAGGAATGTTCTGGAATAAACATTTTGGTCATAAAACTTGACAGTGGTGATGGCTGTACAACTCTTTAACATTACCGGAGTCACTGAGTTATGTGCTTTCAATAAGTTAATTATATGGTATGTAAGTGATATCTCCATAAAGTTGTTGGGACATGGAAAAAAAACAAACTGACCATGAGAGAAAAATTCCCATAATGGCAAAACGTCAGTTTTTAAAAACAAAAATAGTACATCTGAACAATTAAATAAATGTTCGGCCACCATAAACAAGAGGACAATGTTAAAATCAAAGGGTTAGGAATTTAGCATATAAATGTAAATCCCTAAAAACATTTTCTAAATCTCTAACAGTATAACCAAAATAGAAAAAGCACAGAATCTAATTCCCCCCCAAAATGAAAATACAGCAGAGATAGTGAATCTTTAGAAAAGAACCAATTTTCCAGGCTGCAGTCAATGCAGAACACTGTAATAAGCTTTCGAGGTGGTCCTACGCAAGCAAGACATCAAAAAACAAAATCGCATAAGCCAGCACATGTGCAAAAGTCTACTGCAGGGACATCTGGTCTAAAATTCTATGCCCGATGTAAAAGAAAGCCTGAAGAGGAAAAGGGGAGGAAATTACTGATTTTCTTTTATAGACTGACAAAGAATGAGTTGAGTAGATCCAATAACACGAAAGGAAGTTTCCCATATCCCTCTTGCCTGAAACAAATAGGAGAGAGATTTCCCAATTACTATACCAAAAATAGCTCCCAAATGCCCCCCTGCCCAAAACCATAATCAAACCTTAGGATGTCTAAGGAAGACTTCCAAAGCTTGCTATCAAACTCAGCCTTAATATAAAAGCCCCGCAGAAAACCTTGAGATGCATGATTATTCTTACACCTCTATCACTGTCTATTAATTTTGTCTTTTTACCTTCTATAATATTCTTTTTAAAAATTTAAATATGGGGTGCCTGGGTGGCTCAGTTGGTTGAGCGACTGCCTTCGGCTCAGGTCATGATCCCGGAGACCCGGGATCGAGCCGCACATCGGGCTCCCTGCTCGGCGGGAAGCCTGCTTCTCCCTCTCTCGCTCCCCCTGCTTGTGTTCCCTCTCTTGCTGTGCTTCTCTCTGTCAAATAAATAAATAAAATCTTAAAAAAAATTTAAATATAGTCTCCATACTCTTGGGGGTCTAGCCAAATACCACAGGCAGTATCCGACCAGCCTGTGAATATACCTTTCACGGACAAACCACTTGACCCACAGCCCTCACCCCCAACCACCTCCTTCATGGAGCTAGGACTCCACAGGCCACTATCCACCCTCCTCATCACCAGATGCAGGGGCCAGACAACTGGAAATTGCCCCTATGCCCCAGAGCCTGCTGAGATGATTCAAACCAGCCAGGCCATCTTGCTCATTCTTTCCTGTAGGAAACACACTAAAGGCTCTTGTCCACATTTTCCACATTTCCCTCCTACTCTCTCTGCCTCCAAAGGCAGAGATGCTTCCCCACATGGCCCTCCATGACATGGCATGACCTTTTCTCTGGGACCTTGTAACTGTAAAAAAACCATCTTTTCAAAAAAAAATTTTTTTTTTTTTTAAAGATTTTATTTATTTGACAGAGAGAAACACAGCCAGAGAGGGAACATAAGCAAGGGGAGTGAGAGAGGGAGAAGCAGGCTTCTTGCCGAGCAGGGAGCCCGATGTGGGGCTCGATCCCGGGTCTCCGGGATCATGACCTGAGCCGAAGGCAGTCGCTCAACCAACTGAGCCACCCAGGCGCCCCTCAAAAAAAATTTTTTAAAGATTTTATATGAGAGATGGGGCACCTCGGGGGCTCAGTTGGTTAAGCCACTGCCTTCAGCTCAGGTCATGATCCTGGAGTCCTGGGATCGAATCCCACATCCGGCTCCCAGCTCCGCGGGGAGTCTGCTTCCCCAACTCTGACCTTCTCCCCTCTCATGCTCTCTCTTACTCACTCTCTATCAAAAAAATAAACAAAATCTTTAAAAAAAGATTTTGAGACAGACAGGAGAGACAGCATGAGTGGAGAAGGAATAGAGCGGGAGGGAGAGGGACAAGCAGACTCTATGCTGAGTGAGGAGCTCAGCATGGGACTCGAACCCAAGACCCTGAGATCATGACCTGAGCTGAAACCAAGAGTCAGACACTTAACCCACTGAGTTGCCCAGGTGTCCCCAAACCATCTTTTTAATGGCAGGCATCTCCTGATCTGTTGTCCTCACCAGACCTAAATAACAGCAAGACCAACATCTTTAAACACATCTTTCCTTGCAGTGGTTTGTGGACAAAGGAAAAACTAGGGCTATTTCCCACGGCTTTATGTTCCAACCTGTTCTGAAGTCTTTTCCCCTTTGAGCTAATGCTTTAGAAAGGCAGAGTCTGGTGAAGAACAGATCCCTGGCAGTACGTTCCACTAAAGCCTGGAGACCAACACTAACGAGGGAGTGGTTTCCGTCTAAGAGCTTCTGGGAGTTCTTGGAGCCAGCGCTAGAGTCTGTGCCACAGCTAGCAGCAGCCCCGTCCCCACATGTGTCATCCAGCGTTCCCCCAGCCTCCCCATCCACCCAGGTCTGTGCTAAGCCAAGGAATCCCATGCTTCTCTGACACTGACGAAATTAAGACAGACACCTTGGGCAGACTGCTCTCCCTAGCGAATGCCTGGATTGGATGATAAATGGCACCTTCTCGGGGCACCTGGGTGGCTCCATCGGTTAAGCATCTGACTCTTGATTTCGGCTCCGGTCACAGTCTTAGGGTCGTGAGATCGAGCCCCGAGTTGAACTCCGCACTCAGAGTTTGCTGGAGATTCTCTCTCCTTCCCTCTCCCTCTGCTCCCTCTCTCTCTAAAACAAATAAAATATTTAAAATAACTGGCACATTCTCTTTTTATGCTTTGTGCATGTGCACACCCACACATATATGCTTTTATTTCATTTATGAAAATATTTCCCTGTAAATAATTCCAGAAAGACACTGAAAAGAAAGCACCCTTCCTTCCCTCAACACAGCTCCCCATATCTCACCACTGGCCGCCTTTGAGATTTTCCTTCCGTTTCTCTCTCTCTTTCCCCCCCTTCCACTCCCTCCTTCCCACTCAACCCCTCACTATGTATAAATGCAGTTTTTTTGTTTTGTTTTGTTTTTTAAAGATTTTATTTATTTGACAGAGAGAAACACAGCCAGAGAGGGAACACAAGCAGGGGGAGTGAGAGAGGGAGAAGCAGGCTTCTTGCCAAACAGGGAGCCCAATGTGGAACTCGATCCCGGGTCTCCGGGATCATGACCTGAGCCGAAGGCAGTCGCTTAACCAACTGAGCCACCCAGGTGCCCCTATAAATGCAGTTTTAAAAAACATAAATGGGATCATTCTGCTCCTATTATTTTATAACTCTTTCTTCCCCCTCACTGATCAATATGCTTTAGAGTTCTCCCCATCAGCACCTACAAAGTGCCTCATTCTCTTTGAATACTACACGCCATGCCATTACATGGGGCAGAGGTGTCATAATTTATTTACCTATCTGCAACTGAAAGAATTTTAAGTTGTTTCAAATTTGGGGCAAACATTCATGCTGTAAATATATTTTTTCTGGCATGCATGTGAAAAGGTGGAAAAATTCTTCTAGAATATGTCACTAGATGTACAATTTCTGGGTAGCACATTTTTTCTTTAAGATTTATTTATTTTAGAGAGAGAGAAAGAGTAGGAGGGAGGGGCAGAGGAAGAGAGAGAGAGAGAGAATCTCAAGTAGACTCCCCTCTGAGCATGTAGCCTGATGTGGGGCTCAAACCCATGACCCTGAGACCGTGACCTGAGCAGAAACCAAGAGTTGGGCACTTAACCAATTGAGACACCCAAGTATTCCATGGGCAGCACATTTTTTTGTATGCTTCCAGTATTGAGGGAAGAAAAAAAACACAACTCATATGTTTCATGACTTTTAAGTACTGCTTTTTTATTTAAAAAAAGTGAGGAAACATTTTTTTAAAATGAGGTGGGGGAAGCAATATTAATGCTGGAACAAGTTATTCGGTTCTACCCAGACCAATGCAGGGACTCGTTCAGCTCATACTCTAGGATAATCCATCTTTGTTGAATTCTCTGCTCAGCTGCCTTTAAATAACATTCTCAAGGAGCTAGATATTGGAAGTAGGAAAAACAATTTAGCAATGATGAAATTTGCAGTAGCTTACTGCAGAGTCTTATACCTTCGGTTGTTAAAATAGTCAACTGGTACATAACAATCAGTGGCTTTCATTCCTTTGAAATTTTACAACCCCAGAGACCGTGAATTTAGCTTAGAAATCCACAAGCAACAAACAGAATGAAACTTGAGAGCCTAGAACATACCTCTGCTTCCCATCTGACTTATGAACAATGGGGATTATTAATCTAATACAACAATAGCCACAAAATAATAAATCCACATTCACACTATCTTTGTGTGAAATGCTTTCTTTTTTTTAAAGAGACGGTTTCAAAATTAAATTGATATGTACAATCTATATATAAAAGGCAAGAAAGGCAAGAAAGAAGAAGTAGGATAAACCTGAAAATCTGCCATTTTGAAAAACCAGATGGCCAATGCCAGCTGATCGGTTACTTCATAAGGAAATTAATGAGCAAAGTGACAAGATTGTTGATCTAAGGGCTATACTGAAAAAGAAGGAAAAGTAGAAGTGAATGCACCTCTAAATGTCTGGTTTCAGACAGAATGGTATGACCAACGTATTCAAGAAGTCACGTTAGTCTAGAAGTAATTGGTATGAACACCAGATATTGTGCCTTTTACTAAGAAAGATGTCTGAGTCCTAGGAATACCCAAACATTTTGCCAAATGTAGAATAATGAGGCAAGAAGGTTGGATTACGTGATCACTTGAAGAAAGTTTATTGAATTACTAATTCAAAATGAAAATTTTTTAAAAAAGATTTTATTTATTTATTTGACAGAGAGAAATACAGCCAGAGAGGGAACACAAGCAGGGGCAGTGAGAGAGGGAGAAGCAGGCTTCCCGCCAAGCAGGGAGCCTGATGTGGGGCTCGATCCTGGGTCTCCGGGATCATGACCTGAGCCGAAGGCAGTTGCTCAACCAACTGAACCACCCAGGCGCCCCTCAAAATGAAATTAAAAAAAAAATTGGCAGGGTTGCCTAGATGGCTCAGTTGCTAAGTGTTCAGCTCCCGATTTTGGCTCAGATCATGATCCCAGCGGCTGTGAGATCGAGTCCTGCAAGGGGTTCCGTGCTTGGCATGGAGTCAGCTTGACAGTCTTTCCCCCTTCCTCTCCCTCTGTGGTCTTCCTCCACTCATGCATGCATGCACATGTGTGCACACACACACTCTTTCTTTCTCTAAGACAAATTAATTTGAAAAGATCTTTAAAAAACATTTAGCAATAGGTCAAGTGATCCTCGAAATCAGAGAGGTTGACCGGTACAGAATTTTTTTCCCTTTAAAAGTCCAAACCGTGTGGAAATTCCATAGGATTTCAGGTGTACCTGTGTTTGTCACATGCACAGATCCTGATCACCCCTGCTTCCAGGATGAACAGACATCCAAGTGCAGGGGGCGCATGAATAAAGGTCTCGTCTCCAACATGGTAACCTGGCCGCTGTTCTCGTGTAACCTTACATAGCTAGCCTGGATAAAGTCTTCATGACCCATGAGGTAGATGAGACTTTACTTACTGTTGCTCATGATTCTATCCAAGTCCTCCAAATCAGCACTTTCTAAAGTCTGTTCTGCAGAACCGTAACCTCCAGAGATGCTCTAGGAAAAGGCTGTGATAACAATAATTTGGGGAAATGCCATGTATCACCGGAGAATCAGTGTTCATTAGCACAAAAGGACATACAGTAAAGAAAACAGCTTAACTCTGTTAAAGCCGGTGTTCCTCCCAAATTCATTTGACAATATGGTCCTTTCATGGAGTACTATGGGACTTCCACTGTGAGGAAAATCTGGGAAATGCTGAGCTAAATAAATACCAGATCACAAGGAACAAATGTGGTGTTCTTCTGTAAAAACGAACCGGGGAGGTCAGCCTGTCTTACACCTTAGCAGGATCATAGAGGGCCAAGCTCCTTCCCAAAGAGCTTTCTGGCAAAGGAATCAAACACAACCAAAAACCCCAAGTCCTGCAATAGCAACGAGCAAGACATGGCTGACCAGGAAGATCCTAATAGAGCCAAGGGACCATCCATCCATCCACCTGTCGTCCTGGGGTCCTGGTCAGAATTGCAGTTGCTAGAGATTGGAGCTGCAATCCAGTGAGCTCCCCGGAGTGGCTCCCCCAACCCCATGCATTCCCTGGACAAGTATAACTAGACTTGTTTAACCTTGAGCAGACCAGTGCCACAGAGTATCTGCCCCAAATAACATTTTTTGGCTTTGACATAACTGGTAACAGATGCTTCTTTCTGAACGTAATCTGGACAGTGCAATTTCCTCTGGAGTCTCAGAGCAGAAGAGTAAGACCACGTCATTATCAGAGATGAGGTGATTCATTTTCCTTGTTCCTGTGGGTGACATGCCTGCAGCCAGGTCCCATGAGAGCTCTACCAACTGATGAAGTGTACGGAAAAAACGTAGGATCATAGACTCATTCTCCGCTGCAAGTTGCACAGTTAAAACCACTTCAAAAATTCTTTATGGATCTTGATTGGTCCTGGTTTGATCAAACCAGCTAGAAAATTGTCTTGGGGTCAGCTGGAAATGCCCAAATATGGACTGGGTATCAGACAATATTAGGGAATTATCATTAGTTTTGCTATATAGGATTAGGTTCTTCTGGTTACATAGGACATTTCCCTTATTTTTTAGAGAGGCATGATTAGAAATGTAATTGGCACCTGGGTGTCTCAGTTGGTTAAGCGTCGGACTCTTGATTTCAGCTCAGGTCATGATCCCGGGGTCATGAGATCGAGCCCCTCACTGGAGTCCATGCTTGAGATTCTCTCCCTCTGCCCCTCCCCATGCCCTCCACTTAAAAAGAAAGTTTGTAATTAACTTTAAAACACTTTAAGAGGGGGGGAAAAAAGCAACAAATATGGCCTAATCTCTGTAACTATTAGGTGACAATCAAACAATTATAGTACCAGTATATATAATTGTCCCAATTTCTCTTACAAAATTTTTCAAAATAAAAAAAAACACACAAAAATGAATGAATCTTACAAGGAACATTGAGCAAAAAGAGCAAGACAAAACACATACCCCGGGATTCCACTTACATAAAGTTCAAAAACCGGCAAAACTAAATGTATGCTTTAGAGATGCCTCTCCGACCTTGAAAACTACAAATCCAAGCAAGGATGTGATCACAATCAAAATCGAGTCAGGGTCTGCCTTTGATGGGGAGGACGACTGCAATCAGAAAGGCATATCAAGGGGCACCCGAGGGGCTCGGTTGGCTGAATGACCGACTTGATTTTGGCTCAGGTCATGATCTCAGGGTTGTGAGATGGAGCCCCCCATTGCGCTCCCTGCTGGACGTGGAGTCTGCTTGGGATTCTCTCTCCCTCTCCCTCTACCACTGCCTCCCCATTTCCCCCACAATAAATAAACAAAATCTAAAAAAAAAAAAAAGAGAGAGAGAGAGAGAGAGAAAGAAAAGCACATCGAGGGGCTTCTGGGGGCTGTTGGTAATTTCCCTGCCGTGGGCAGTGGTCATATGGACTTTGCTTTAGAGGCCACCTGTTAAACTGCACATCTATGCTTAAAGTATTTTCCCCAGTGTATTTTATTTTCCGAAATAAAAACAGTAAAAGGACCTTCTCAGTAATGCTGCTTCTTTTTGTACTGCTCCAATGGTCTCTGAAGGGGAATAAAAACTCAGCCACCAGATAATGAAATTATGCAGTTGGCCAGCAGACTATCTCTGGATAATGAAAGGAAGGGTGATTATAAGGCAATAAAAGCTGTACTTCTTTCCCTGGTCATTTCTTCAAATAGGTCAGACAAGAGTGTGGAAGGCTCGCTCTTGATGCAGGGACCGGAAGTTGTGGGGGTAAGAGGTTTTGGGTGATGGTACAATAGCAAGGATTCTGAATTTTGAAAGCAGGATGCACCACTCTTTCCGTCAGACCTGACTCCAGGGTGACAAGAAGCAAGTGAGGGGAAGTAATCTTACGGGGATCAGGCTCAGCACTCTGGGGGGGGGGGAATGTGGAGGAAAGTTTCCGTGCTCTGCCTCTTTAAGCCCCAATCTACATAGGAAAACTTCAAACCAAATTCTAATGGATTAAGTACCAGTTTTCTCTTCTGAGACCAACAAGACACAAAAGAAATAATTCCTTGTCCATTTATTGGCCCCCTGGGACAGGAACATGTTAGAACGTGATTTAATAAGGTGTAAGATCTGAAAAATAATTTACGTTGAGCCCCACTGACAACCTTCGCTTTGTCCCTTCACCTATAGATCACCTATCGTGAGAGCCATTTTTACTAACTGTGGAACAGGTGGCCCTCCAGTCTTAGAGAATGCAATGTGATGAAAGTATTTATGTCAGAAATAAAGACTCAGTGCTTTGGGGCTTGTTTCTGTTGCTTGTAGCAAAGTGTGTCATAACACCTAATATTCGTGTGTGATTGTGCACCTAGCCACAGTTCACATTTCCACCATGTTCTCTGCTGCCTCGAAAATTGCCCCCCAGGAATAAAAAGAGAATGCACTGATTTAGGGCTGGTTAAGTTAAGATTCTTTCCAGATGTAGGAAACATAATACCGTACTGTATTTCATTCCAGACACTTAATTATTATTGATCACTTTATGATAGAAGTGTACTGCCTGAGGCACTGAAGAATGGAAATCTGAAATCCTGCCCAGACCAGCTTACTAGCCCAGCTGCCACCTGTTACCTCCGAGATAATAGGGCCCTTGTTCCAACTGTTTCGTGGTGCCAACTTAATGGAAATCAGCCTGCCTGCTTCACTGCTTGTTTCTCTACCCAGGGTCAGATCAACGCTGCTGAATGAAGTCTTTAAAAAGCAGTATTAAGACATTTAGGCTTTAAGATCCTACTTCTCTGGCACTTTATAAATCAGAGAAAGATGACAGCAGCATTAGAAGGAGAGTTTTTATTTGTCTTTATTACCCACAGTCAGAATGAAAGTCAGCTAATAATTCGGAGCAAATTTTTAAAAAATTTTACCTATGCAGGGACACCTGGGTGGCTCAGCGGGTCTGATTTCGGCTCAGGTCATGATTTCAGGGGAATGAGATCGAGCTCCTTGTCAGTCTCCACACTCAGCGGGGAGTCTGCTTGAGATTCTCTCTCTCCATCTCCGTCTGCCCCTCCCCCCACTCACACACTCTAAATATTTTTTTTTTTTTAAAGATACCTACGCATAGTTATGTCAGACATCTACTCAGACAGATACATTGCCCGAAAGGGACATTTTGAGTGAAGACCCCATTTCTCCCTTCTGTTGCCATGGTAACACTTAACCATGCATTAGGAGCTGCTCTACTTGTTTTCCATGTAGTATTTCATGTAAATCTCAGCTCAGCTCTACAAGGTCAGTCTTACTATCTCCATTGCACAGAAAAGGAAGATGTACAGCAACTTGCCCTAAGCACAAAGATGAGCTCCGACCCAAGCCGTGTGAACACTTGGCGATGCCATTACACCGCCATCCGTGTCTTTAAGAACGAGGAATATCTCTTACATCTTGTCTAGCCTGTCTACGAATGAACAAACCTGGATAGATGAGCCACCATGGATAGACAGAGGAGTGAAAGACACAATCTGTGCTATTTCCCGGACATTTCTTAAATCATTTTATTAAATTCAGCAATTATTTACTTATGGTTGAAGTTTCCCATACCAAGCACACTGCCTCTAGGCATAAAACTCATAAAGCATGTGACTGTCATTACTGCCATGCTCTCCTTCTGGACAAACTTAACCCGGTCTGAGGAAATGCAGAATCACATCAATGTATAATTTCACACTCTCACATGTGTACACAGGTTTATGAAGGTGCCTATCATCAGTCACTTCAGGTGGAGAGGATTATGTAGGAAAGGATGCGGAGCTATGCCATGGATTTTGAGGTGTGTATTGAAGAAGTTATATGGAGACTTCTACACCAAAGCAGAACAGAAATACTCATGAAGAAGAAATGCATAATAACTACTGGTAATTAAATAACAAAACCTTCCAAATCTAAGAAGGCCCAAGCAATTTAGGAACATCCCTTCCTATTCTGCAGACAAGACATTTTTTCGTTTCTGTCTCAGTCTTCTCTTGCATAAGTAAGATGCTTCATCCAGAAAAGAGGGACTAGGTTTGACTGTACTTCATGCATTTGACAACTAATGATAAAAAAAATATGGTGAGGGGTGCCTGAATGGCTCAGTCCATGAAGCGTGGGCCTTCGGCTCAGGTCATGATCCCACAGTCCTGGGATCGAGCCCCACATTGGGCTCCTTGCTCAGTGGGGAGCCTGCTTCTCCCTCTCTGCCTCTGTGCGTGCTCTCTCTCTGGCAAATAAAATCTTAAAAAAAAATATGGCAAAACAGCCATTATTTTCAAAGAGCTGAAGTGAACTGTTAATCTGTGGGGGAAAGGGGTGGTGAGGAATCAACAGTTGGGGCGTAGCTATTATCCTTGAAAAAGAAAATCCCAGAATATTGAAATAGCAGGGTTGTGAGTCAAACACTGGTCACAACAGCAATCGAAAAAACCGAAAAACACAACCGCCACAAAAAGAAATCTCATAACCTATGCCATAGAAAAGAAAGGTCTGGAAGCAGAAAGCTACTCAAAGCTTTCCTCGAGGCACTGCCCGTCCGTGCAGAATGTCATCAGTCCTCACAGCCACGGTGAGACAGGGAGACACGGCAGGCAGCTCGTTGCTCCCTTAAATGAATGCTCAGCCTCTCAGCTGGTCTTTTGTGACTGCAACTTGTGAATTTTGTTTCTGATGGGTATTTCTGCCACTTCTTTTCAAGTAACTGTAGCATGCACAGAAGCTGACAAACATACAATCCTGCATTCACGAATAAAAATGGCAGAATTCGGTTTCTTTCATTTGCTTGAATGGAACTTTGTTCCAGAGTCCTGTCTGGCAGTTGCCCAATGTCAGGGATCAAGTCCCAGGGATGGGCTGTTGTGAGCAAGGGTCTGGGCTTGGAACCGTCTGGAGTGAGTGAGAGAGGGGAAGATGCATGGCTGGGGTGTGGAGGGGAACGCAGTGGTGTTCCAAAGGCAAATGTCCATCCTCAACCCATTTTCCTCCTCCCTGGAAACCCCATAAAAGGGGCCGTGCTGGCTTCGTCATCAGGTTAATAGAAAATCTTGTCCAAGGATGGACCCACGCAATATTACAAGAATAAGTAATGAGAACGGATCAATCAACTCCCTTTGATTTGTTTCCCCTATTAAAATACCCTGTCACCTGACAGAGCTAGGTAAATAAATGAACTACTGCAAAACAATGAAGACAGACCCTAAATAGAAACTGTTTGGACTCTGTCATGTATTATGTCAAAGCTCGGAGCTCGGTGATGCCGTCAGCTCAGTGTCACTAAAACCAGGACTATAATAACACACAAGAGAAAATCTAGCATCGTTGCTACTCCTAAGTATAGAGTTCAGTAGCCTTAAGTAAATTCACATTATTGTGCAACAGATATCCGGAACTTTTTCATCTTGTACAACTGAAATTCTACACCCATCAAAAAACTTCCCATTCCTCTCTGCCCCAGCCCCTGGAAGTCACTGTTCTACTTTCTCTATGAATCTAACTGCTCTGGGTTTCTCTCTCTCTTTCTCTCTCTCTCTCTCTTTTTAAAGATTATTTATGTATTTGAGAAAGAGAGCAATCATGAGCAGCCAGGAAAGGGTAGAGGGAGAAGCAGACTCCCTGCTGAGCAGGGAGCCCGATGAGTGACTTGATCCCAAGGACCCTGGGATCATCACCTGAGCTGAAGGCAGATGCTTAATCAAGTGAGCCACCCAAGCATCCTGAGTATCTCATTCTAAGTGGAATCATAGAGTATTTATTTTTTGGGGGGGGGGAGACTTATTTTAATTAGCATGGTATCGATAAGGTTCACCTATCTTATAGGATGTGACAAAGTCTTCTCCCTTTTTAAGGTTGAGTAATATTCCATTGTATGTCTATCCCACATTTTCTTTATCCATCCATCTGTTGATGGACACTTGGGTTACTTCCACCTCTTGGCCATTATGAATAGTGCTATGAACATGGGAATACAAGTATCTCTTTGAAATCCTGCTTCAATTCTTTTGGATATATACCAGTAGTGGCATTGCTGGATCATTTGGTAATTTTACTTTTAATGTTCTGAGCAAGCACTACACTGTTTTCCATGGTGGCGGCACCATTGTTCATTCCCACCAACAATACACCAGGGTTCCAATTTCTCCAGATTCTGATTTCTCCAGATTCTCCAAGAGAACCCAGTTTCTGGGTTCTCTTCCTCCTTTTTCTCTTTTTTGATAATAGCCATCCTAATGGGTGTGAGGTGATGAGAGTAGTTCTAAGATGTCAGAACTCACAGAGGGAAATTGTGAGAACCTAGAGGTAGGATATTTGATTATGGGCTTAAATGTTTCTACAAACTGCTGATTCTTCAGCTAAGGTCACAGAAATCCTATTACAAACTCAAGACCTCCTTTGACCCTTTGGGATGATAAGACTTGATTTCTCTCTATAGAGGAACACTGGGGATGAATTTTACAGAAAGGGTGGATAAGAAGAAGGGTTCTACTATTTTTCAGAGAAACAAGGTTCTGTTATTACTGTGGTTTTTTATTTTATTTTCAAAATAGACACTTAACCATACGCTTCTCCACAATTAAGGACTGCAACTTCACAGAAAATAGGTGCATTTCCCTCCAGTGTGTGTGAAGGTCTTTAAATATGTGAGCCGGAGTTCCTAATTTTTGAGGAAACCTGGCTGCCCAGTGTGCACTTGGTCTCTTTCTTGAAGCTTTGCTGGGACTTGAAACAAGGATGTGCATTCGAGTTGAATCTCTCAAATGAAAATTTGGGAAGTTGAAGGGATATACACTGAGTCCAAAAGTATCAGTTCAGATTCTGTAAGCCTTCCCAGCTCCATGATTCAAATAGATAAAAACACATTTGTAATGGAAAAAAGAATTTGTGAGTACATAGAGCAGGCAAACTTTTTCTGCAAGGGCATAGAGAGCCACGGTCTCTGTGGAACTGCTCAGTTCTACACAGTAGCTGCAGACAGTGTGCAAATGAAGGCCTAGGGCTGTGTTCCAATAAAACTTTATTTACAAAATGGGCTGGGACATGGAATTGGCCCATATGTCAGAATTTGCTGACCCCTGTTGTAGAAAACCCAAGGGAAATAAGTTTAAAAATTAGAGTTTTCAGGGTGCTTGGGTGGTTCAGTAAGTTGGGCAGCTGACTCTTGATTTCGGCTCAGCTCATGATCTTGTGGTTCTGAAATTGAGCCCGTGTTGGACGCCATGCTCAGCATGGAGTCTGCTTGAGATTCCCTCTCCCTCTGATTTTCCCCCCTGCTCACTCACTTTCGCTCTCCCTCTTTCTGAAATAAATAAATAAAATCTTTTAAAAAATTAGAGTTCTCACAAGTTAAAGGAGGAGGAAAAACATTCAATTTCTGTGACAAAAAGAAAGAAAAAGAAAGACAAGTAGCAAAGTAAACCCTCTTGACATGATTTCTTTTAAAACTAAGTATAGAATTGTGGCCTTCCTGAAAAAAATGCGTTTAATGGCCCATGTCATGTTAACACTTTTGATCCTTGACCTAACAAAGCTATGATAGGTGAAAATCACCGTAACCTTCAATCCTAACTGCCTTAAAAGCTAGTGCTTGACTTTATGAAGAAGAAAATCTCAGGGAGAAATTGTACCCTTAGTCACAAGTCACTTAACAAATTCTACTGTCATCTAAGGAAATGACATCTTCCTTATGAACATAACTGGAGGCCCCAAGGTAACCACAGAAAGCAGTCCTCCTTCTTTGGGGGTAGCCTCGGGAATGTTCCTCTGACATCCCTCTTGTTTTCCCTTTGGAGTATCTCCCAAAGCGGGGACAAAGACTCTCCTTACTCAACTCTACTCGGGTGCCTCTAAGTCATCTTCTTAACTAGTCTTCAATCCAGGCCAACACGAACTCAGTTTTTAACACAAATGATCCATAAGAGACTTGAGGAAACACTCACACACTCTCTAATAGCTCAAGGCCATGTTCCTAGGATAGTGATGATTCTAGCCCTATTTTCAGGGGCCTGAGAAAGCTCAAGGCAAGGGAACTTACTATTTGTTCTGGCCAGCATCTGATAGAAGGCCCTGAGCTCTCTTTTCTTAGAGCATTTACTTCAGAAAACTCACAACAGAAAATCGTTTCTCTGTCCCTTGGAGATGTATATGGATCTTCCACAATCAAGGTGTCTTTTCTCAAGGAAGTTTTCCCTTAGAAATGTAAGCATCAACAAAGACAGAGCTTCTGAGGTGCTTGGGTAGCTCAGTCGGGTAAGTGTCAAACTCTTGGTCTCAGCTCAGGTCATGATCTCAGGGTCATGAGATTGAGCCCTTGCATGGGGCACCACACTGGGCATGCAGCCCGCTTAAGATTCCCTCTCTCCTCCTGCCCCTCCCCCGGCCCCCACATCAGTTGCAATAAACAAACAAACAAACAAACAAAACTACAGCCTCTGTCTCCTGATCTCTGCGGAGGGAAGAAGTCCAACTTCATTAAGACCAGTTAGCAGACACAGATGGCCTACTCACATCCCATAAGGCCCTTTGTTATCTTTCCCTCAGTGCACCCGTGTTTAAAAGGCCTCCTGCCTTTTATTTCCATGGAGATGAGCTCAGGGTGCCCTGGGGTCTCTCCTCTACCACACTAGGAAGTTATAAAATCTGTCTCACTGCTTTAGTGTCTGGCTGCGTTTTCTTTATTGTGATCACTGCTCCATGTTGTTTTTAGGGGGCACTGCTTCATCTTTAATGCTCAGATCCTGTGAAAGATGAAACTCTCTTATTTTCCTTAGCAGGGCACCCCTTTTAGTCCCAGGAGGCCCAGCAGACTCTCTGACTGATGCTTCACAGGTGAGACCAAGAGATATGTTTTCTCTCCTACCACCTGGCGTCTGCCTTCTGCATTTCAATTTCTGGAGAGAGAGAGGCCTCTCTGCCCAGCAGAAAGACAACACAAACAGATTCACCCACTCCTGTTCCCAGTCCACAAGGGCAGGGGACCCCCGTATCACCACATCCAAGTACAATGTAAGTAGTAATGATGCAAACCATAGGAATTAATGAATATAGGAATCCGAGTGTGATTTTATTTTTATTTTGGACAGAAGAGGATGAGAGAAGATATACAGATGATTTAATCCAAGCAATTAAAATCTACCAGTGGGGCAACTCTTGAAAGTACCATTTTATGTCAAAATTTCTGGTATATGATGGCTGCGTCCAAAGCTAGTTCACTCCTTTGGTCTTTCTTTAACTTGGTCACTAACTACTAAATAGTTTTATAGGTAAGACGCTGACTAGCTTTAGGTAGCAGGCCCATTCCATTAACTTGATTTCTAGGTACAATTTGAAAATTCACTTCTTATCTTCCATATTTACTAAAAACAAAAAACCCCCACAAAAACCCAGAACTGAACAAAATGAACCCAAAATCTAATGCTTCTGGTTTCCAGGTGTAAGCTCGGACATCCTGGGCACAAAAGATTGTCCACTGATTAACTCAGCAGTCTTAACTGCTAATTTCCCTCTAGTGCTTCACAAAGATAATTATTACCCCATAATAAAATATAGTTGTCACCATATCACTGATCACAACGTCATGAATAGACATATGCTAAGTATATACCATGTAAAAGAGGCAGAGGCGGTGGAGACCTTAGTCTACATGAAGCTATGGGTCTCTGGAGACAGCTGATTAGCTGAGAACCCAGTGATGGGAGAGACAGTGGGGAGGAGTCACCTGGCAGGTGCAGCAAGCTGGGACTTGGGCTGGGAAGGCAAAGCTCAGCTCCATGATCACAAAGCCAGGAAGTTCCTCTAGTTAATCAGAACTAGAACTAAGGTCTCAACCAACGCCCCACCAAGTTAGCACATGAGCATCTAATAAAAGAACCAGATGCCTGGGATGTGGATCAGTCTTCAAAGTTTCCTATCTATTTCAGTTGCGTGGCAGGGGGGCTATTTGAATTTCTTTTCCTGAGGTAGGTGGTGTCTAATGCACTATTTTACTTAAAATGGTTCTTGAAAAGGACTTGGGAAAAAAAAGATTAGGAAATATCACAAAGGTCACATTTTGAATGATATCTGAGTTCAAGCTTTTTTTTCTAAACTGGCTTTGTGAAAGCTCTTTTATATATTATAAAAGGACAAGAGAGTATTTTTCATTTCATATTCAGTCACATCACTGAAATAAATCCTTAAAACTATTTAACAGGTTGACTCAATAGGTGTAACCAGCTGAGAAGACTTTCAAGATATTTAAATTATTATTTCAAAAGCAGAATGCCACACATTATCAAATTAAATGAAGGCACCATATCTCAAAAATTTTGAATAGGCCATGAAATGGGGAAATACTGACTGAAGATTTTTTTGTTTGTTTTTTTAGTGGTGGGCAGCAAGTAAATTTTATCGAGTGATAGTAAAGTAATAGTGCAAAGCTCTTGAAAAGGGAGGGAACCCAGGAAGGTTGCCTAACTGAAGAAATTTTTCAAAAATAAGCCTTGTTCTTGACTTATTGAGAGTTTCAGAAATTAAACATAGCATCTATATTGCTTGTAACTACAGTTAGTTTCAGAGAAACACCAGGAACAGATCCCGCTAGATGGGCTCTATCTCAAGGGAAGACTCATCCCCACTGTAGGCAGATTCAGTCAGGCCTCTGGTGCCTTCCGTCTTCAGGATAGAATTTCACATGATCCAGAAAGGAAAACCAGATCTCAGTTTTCTGCTGCTTCACGTCAATGAGCAAATTTTGAATATTTCATCTGTGGATTTCATTCATTCTCTGACAATCTGTTTTGGTTTTAGCACATCCTATGTTCTAGGTACACAGTGAGGCTTTGGGGATAGAGTGGAGAATACATCCCTGATCTGGTGTTAAAACTCAGGGTTAAAGCTTGAATATTCTGATGATGATGGAACCCCAGTTATAGTAACTTGGTCCTTTTCTCAATTTTATTCCTGAACCCTCTACTCATAGGGACTAAGCTTCTTCTGTTTCTTGTACTTCTGCCACGGATATCCCCCACCCCCTTGAGGATTTTTTGCTGGGGATTGCAATCATGCACTTTGGTCCTCAGCCCTGTATCAGAGTTCACTCCGTGCACTATCTGACGCGATTATGGACCCACTGGTATATATTCAGATAACCTTGTTACTTTTTCATTCTTCTTGTGATAAAAACACCTAATTTCCTAAATTAAATTCTTTTCTGCATTGAACTTGAGGAAAGTGTCCTTTGGGCTAGGGGTGGGAGAGAGGAGGTGGCATTATCTTTTGAATGAGTTGGGGTATCCAAATGAAAACGTTGACAGTCAACCAAATATATATAATTGGAGAACTGATGAGAAATCAGAAGCAAAGAGACAACCAGAGCTCAGCACACAACCAACAGTGGGGAGGGGCTTCCTGGGGAGATAAAATTATATGAGAAGTAACTGAAGGGAAATCACTGAACCTTAGAGACAACCACAGGGAGGAGGCTGAAGGAAAAGTCTTCACCAGAAGTTAGAGGGGGGAAAACAAAGCTGCTGGAAACTGGGCTTTGATAAATTCTCAGTATTCTGAACACTATAGGTAAGGAGTACTACTATCCTGTCTCTTATAGGTACTCTATGTCACCCAAAGTTGAGTAACCACTGTTTGAATAACATAATTAGCAGGATTTACTATAATTTTTACCTTATTACATGTTCATTTCAAAGTTACCGTCATTTCCTAATTTGTACAGCTGAGAAGAGGCAATTTAATTTTCCAAATAAGGCAATGACACACTCCAAACTTACGAATGTTGCCTTATGAACACTGACTTATTCAGAGAGATAATTTTTTTTTTATTCCACTACCAAGACCCCAAAGAAAAAGATATGTAAGGGAAAGAAGGATTTAAGAAAATCCAAGTCTCAGCTTACAAATTTGACATGGGAATTTTATAGGACTGGCTTTGTTTAAAGCACATAGGTATTCCTCACTTTTTGAAACTTCGCATTATGCCGCTTCACTTTTAGGAAAACCTAAGTTTGTAACTTTTTTTTTAATTGAGAGAAATCCAAAGATAAGTTTCACTTTTACCAAAAAAAAAAAAAAAAAAGGCCAAATGTGAAAATAGGGTTTAGCATGTTTTGCAGTATTTTATAGAGGCCGTGTACACACTGAGTAGCAAGAGTGGCGCCACCAACCGCCTTCTGCAGGACTACACCCAGCATCTCAGCATCAAGCTGCGGGAGTTTTGAACTACGTGCATTTGTACTGTGCTCATTTTGTGTGTCCGTTAGCGAGGTGGGTCCCAAGGTATCATAAAGGCCTAAAGAAGTTATTTTGAGGGTCCAAGAATGCTCAAAAATGTTAATGTATAAATTAATAGTACAGCTGATCCTTGAATAATATGGGTTTGAACTTCACGGGTCTACTCATAGTACAGCACTATAAATGTATTTTCTTTAACTTAGGATTTTCTCAATCACATTTTTTCTAGCTTACTTTATTGTAAGAATGCAGTTTGTAATACATATAACATACAAAATATATGTTAATCAACTGTTCATTTTACTGGTAAGACTCCCAGTTAGCAGTAGGCTATTTGTGGATAAGATTTTGAGGAGTTGAAAGTTATATGTAGATTTCTGACTGTATGTGTGGGGGGTGGTCAGTGCCCCTCACCCCGTTGTTCAAAAGTGAGCTGTAACTACTTCTTTATGCCATTCCAGCTCATAAGAGGTTTCATGAGAATGATGAACTTTCAGATAGCAAGGGGTGGGGGAGTGCAGACAGACCTACACCAGGCTCTGTTAATTTAAAATTAATCTAAAAGGTTATTTTAGGGCACCTGGGTGGCTCAGTGGGTTAAAGCCTCTGCCTTCAGCTCAGGTCATGATCTCAGGGTCCTGGGATGGAGGCCCACGTCGTGCTCTTTGCTCAGCAGGGAGCCTGTTTCCTCCTCTCTCTCTCTGCCTGCCTTTCTGCCTACTTATGATCTCTCTCTCTCTGTATTAAATAAATAAAATCTTTAAAAAAAAGGTTATTTTAAAATGCATAAAAATAAAAGTACGGGTTGGATAAATTTTCTAATGAGGTCATTAAACCCCTTTCAAGCTTCACATTACCGATTAATGAGAAGGTTCAGTTAAAATTTTAATTTGCCTCAGCGGAGTTGAGCTCATGGTTGTTCAACAAAATATGCAAGAAAAATAGAAGTCCTTCCAATTGTGAGCTGAAGCTAAAGGATGTCTTCCATATCAGTGTCATTTTCCCCATTTAATTCCCAATTCAAAGAAACCACTGGAAGAATCAATGATCCCAGGACAGTAGGATACTGAAGCTCAGTTAATAATTGTTCTTGGGGCACCTGGTGGCTCAGTCATTAAGCGTCTGCCTTCGGCTCAGGTCATGATCCTGGAGTCCTGGGATCAAGCCCCACATTAGGCTCCCTATTTGGCGGGAAGCCTGTTTCTCCCTCTCTCACTCCCCCTGCTTGTGTTTCTCTCTGTCAAATAAATAAATAAAATCTTAAAAAATTTTTTCTTTATGGTGATGTATCTAAAATTAGAGGGATTCCACATTTACTAATGACTTGAAATACAGTCAGCCATTGCTGCCCTCCATATGACTCCAGAAATTAGTTTAAAATACGAACTGGAGCTTAAAGTCACTATAGCATTCCCTTACCTAAAATGCAGTTCAAGTTGCTAGCTAGCTAGCAAGAAGCCAGGAAGCAACACAGACAGTAGAAAGGATGGCACAAATCCACATATATTTTTAAGATTTTATTTGTTTATTTGACAGAGATAGAGAGATCATAAATAGGCAGAGAGACAGTCAGAGAAAGAGGGGTAAGCAGGCTCCCCACTGAGCAGAAAGCCTGATGTAGGACTTGATCCCAGGACCCTGAGATCATGACCTGAGCCAAGGCAGAGGCTTAACCCTCTGAGCCACCCAGATGCCCACAAATCCACATATTAAAACTCTTGCAGTTAATCATTTTGAGAGCTCCCACAAAACTCCCACACCTAGCTAGTTTACTTTAACTGTAGTTACAATTTAAATGGGTTTTGGTAGTCTGGTTTCCTAGCCCATTCCAGATTAGAAACATAAATCACAAAGAAGAGGCAAGACAGAAGTAGTAGGCTTCCAGAAATGGAGACAGGAGAGGGGATCTTAAAGACAGTAGGCTGTCGTCCTACATCCTTTATTAGCCCCTGTGAGTATCATCATTCAGAGCATGGCAACATAAAAAAAAATGTTTTAATATGAGCCCTGAAGCATCAAGAAAACATAAAATTAGGTTTACTCTAAGGAGAAGTGGGAAAGCATAGATTTTCAAGAGACTTCTATCGAGATGGATTTAAAGAATTCTTTAAGCCATTCAGAAAAGAGAATCTTTGGGTAAAATCACTCA
The DNA here is from genome assembly GCA_004023965.1 of Spilogale gracilis. Taxonomy (NCBI): domain Eukaryota; kingdom Metazoa; phylum Chordata; class Mammalia; order Carnivora; family Mephitidae; genus Spilogale; species Spilogale gracilis. The sequence goes on along the minus strand of PITA01007565.1, from coordinate 4,745 downwards.
TACAGAACACATAATTTCCTAATGCTTAATGAAGCATTATGATATTTCCATAAAGATGTAAGCTGACATCAATCACACAGAGACATGATTACTTATAGAGCTACAACACTGTGCTGGTGCCTGATTAAAATATCAAAGAAATTAACAATTGAATAAAGGTATATTGATGTTCCCGTTTTCTAAGTACTTCAACAACTGCCACACATTTTCAAAGTTCAGAATTTTGAAGTGAGGAAGCCAGAAGACAGTTCTAATTCCCCAACATGATGCCCATCAAGCCAGGGTTCACCTAAATCTAGATTCCTAAAGGCCAGTGGCAGTTACAATTTTCAGTGGCTGTCAGCTAAAGCCACCTATCATTTAGAGAGTGAGGGAGTAAGAGTCTCCTGACTAATGTCGTCTTCCGTCAAACATAAAAGAATGTACCTCTGCTCACAAATGGGCAAGCCATAATTTATACAGATCGCTCGGTGCAAAGATGAGGCCATGACTGGCACAGAAAACCAATGCCACGCCATTCAAGCATAACGAATCACCTGTACATGAAAGATCAGAGATACATCTGTGTTTATATTTTCATACACAGAAGCCATTTGAATTCTCTAAGTTATATGTAGGATATACATGCCTATATGATAAACAACAAAGAGCTGTCTTTCTCTCCACCACGTGAGGACACACTGAGAAGGCGGCCATCTACAAGTTAGGAAGGGAGTCCTCACCAGAACGCGGAGGTCTGGGACCCTGATCTTGGGCTTCCAGCTTCCAGAACTGTGAGAAAATCAACTTCTGTTGTTGAAGCCCCTAGTCTGCGGTCTTCTGTTATGGCCACCCACGTTGACTGAATACAAACTCTGGTCTTTATAAAGGAAACAACATATGACGCAAAATAAAATCAATTTTGGACTGTCTTAACAGCCACTGTGCCCACAGGTACGGAGGGTAAACGATAAGCTTATCTAATGACTGAGTCATAACGAGCCTGCACATGCACACTTGAAGGCTCTCAAATGGTTTCATTTGATAGGGAACTCACTTATACAACTATTTCATGGATTCACTTAAGAAAATAAATGGAACAGATGACAGCTGCTTTTAATGACCAGAACCCCAGGTTGTTCACGGAACACCGTGATATAGGAAGCCGTGCTCTGTGGTTCTTCCGAGTTGGCTGGAGAGGTGGCCCAGCCCCAGCGTCCACAGCCCGAGGTCCCAGTGGTGTGCTTCTGGTTAAAACACGGGGGGAGGGAGACTTGCACAGGGGACAAGTCACTGCTCATGAGCCACTCTCTGTGGTTCAAGGGACTCCCAGACCCCTTGGATCTTTCTGATGAGGTTGTTACTCAGCCTTTTGGATACTGGGGGCAATTCCGTCTCCTTGGGAGACAGAAGGACCTGCCCCCCCCCCCCCCTCCTGAACTCTGGATGGCAACCTCTCTTGACCCTTTGAGACCTGGGCTATCTGACCTCAGGTCAGAAATCACCTTCCTTCATCTGAAAACCAGAAATTTGAACCAGAATCTCTCAGGACTGTCTGAGCTCCCTTGTCCCACTTTCAGACCACCCACTACTGCGATGGCCCTAATGCGAGTGCCCTCCACCTGGCTGGGGCCCCCGGGGATGAAACAGATGTGACGGGGCCCGTGCTTACAGCATACAATTCAAAACTGTTCTTTGACTCCAGCTTGGTGTTATTTTATCTGTTTTAGAGGAATGGTTATGGACACTGAGACGCTGGTCAAAATTTCAGAGATTAACAGCAACGAAAAACCCCATGTTTCCCCATCTCCCCTCAAATCAGCAAGGAGGACAGATGTCTGCCAGTTTAATGGAGGATATTAATGACTTTCATTTTCCCCTGGAAGAGCTGGCTGTAGGATCTAAATTTAAGTGCCCTTCCAGTTCTCACTTTAGGAGACACATACCCATGATCAGCCTTTCCATGTTCAACACTTTGTACATGGATGAGAGAAAGGGACAATCCATTAAAGCTTCTCTCTCCTTCTTCTTCTTGCCCTTCCTTTATATTCCTGTGATAACCCCACTCAGTACTCACTATTCTTCCAATAGTAAAAATATGCAGATTTGGATTCTCTCAACATCTTTACAACATTCTTATTTTGAAAGGACCCAATGGTAGCACAGTGGTAACCTGACCACTCTGAGAAGAAAAAAGCAGTAAAACTCTCTTCTAAACCATTATCCACACCCGGGAGTGAGATCCAGGCTGACCTGGCTTTACGTAAAATTAAAAAGGAAATGTTTGTCTTCAGTATCTAAATTATTCTTTCCCATTGTAAGGACCCTTTCCTCCTTCCAAGTTCTGGGAGCCACACTCCGTGGGAAGTATGCAAAGTTCTTCATCTTCCTTTATGTTACTTCTTCAAAATTCATCCCATGAACCATTTCCTCTGAGGCCCAAACTGTGCCTCTGGCTTTTAAGATGACTCCTAATTAAGCAAAATGACACAAACCAGAGACACCCAAAATGCACTACTGTAAATAAACTCACAGGTCACCCTTGTTCACTTTTAAAAAGACTAAAGGCAATGACCTTAACTGATGGAATCAATCTAGTTGGGGGGTCAGTGGTCCAGTGGCCCTAAAAATCACACCCCATACTCTTAGGCAACGGTTCTCAACAGTATTTTCCCATTTCCGAAAGTTCAATTCTCCTTAAAGATGAAAGAATATAGGAAAGGTTGTAAGTATTTAAAAGTAGAGAGATCAGTACAACGAAGCTGCATCTGCTCATCCCCCACCATCAGTAACCATCACTCTAATTCTTACACAACTCTGATAAACAAGTTTAGCACACCTCTCGAAGTCCTGTATTTGGGTAGAACAATGTATAGGTCATTTGACATTGTCAGGGTCCTAACCTACGAGCTAGTGCTGTGTACACATGCATTTTTAAAGCTTCGTTTCTATGACGATTACAAAGCTCCTCTCCAATCAGGTGTGGAGGAAGCTCCCCACATCCTCTCCTTACTTCAGGGGAGTTTTTACACTTCATCTAATTACATATATAAGCTGAAGATGGACTGGGGGGTTTAAGCAGCATCCCTAATTAAAAACTTGCAAAAACACAACACACCTAGATGTAAAAAATAAAATCCTTCTCTTAAAAGTGAATTTTTTGGAAGGATTTTGTTATCGGATTGTTCACTGTTTAGAAAGTACTGGCAAATATTCCAACACAGTGATGAAGGCTCACTGAAGACCGGAGGCCGCAGGGCTGAGAACAGATTGCTTCTGTATCACATGGGGACAAATGGGCAAGCTCACCATGAACACATGGCCTGCCATCATTCTGCCTGCGATGTTTCTTACAAGACTGTAGGTGGATGGACACACACACACACACACACACACACACACGCACGTAAATCCATGCATTTAAAGCCTGCAGGAGTCCTGCACTTCATGCTGTATGACAGACATCTGAATGCATTCTCCTCCTGCTTCCCCCATCATTTCACTGTAAAATCTGGTCTATACGATCTCTGTCACTTCCTACAGGGCCTGGCCAGAGCCTTTGGCACTCTGTCCTGATGGAAGGAGGCGTCTGCTGGGTCTTCCTGCTGCCAGTCTCGCCTATTCCCACCCATCCTTCACACTCTTGCCACAGTTATTTTCTAGAAAATATGTCAGATCATGTAAAATTACACCCTGAGCCCCTGCTGAGCCTCCCCAGCGTTTACCAAATGAAGTGACAGTCAGTGAGTTGGCATTTTAGGCCCCATGCCACTGAGCCTCAAACTGTAATACATATATTATAATAGCTAATAGCTAACAGCTATATTATAAATTATAGTTACATTATAGAGCTATTATACTGTATGTGTGTTATATATTCTTACCTAATGATTATATATCATATGATCAATGATATTAAGACATACCGTCGATAATAAGAGTTTACTACACAGGAATCCCGTGAAGGAGGCATGATAATTTCTGTTTTACTGAGAAAACAGAAGCACAGAGTGATTAAGTCACCTTTTTCAGATGACCCAGCTATTAAGTGACAGAACTGGGAGTCCGGCAGGGAGCAGGTGCCCTTGACCGCTATGTGCTAAACGATCTCCCCTGCCAGGCTCCCCCCAGCCCGTGGGCTGCACTGCTTCCCCCACCCGGAAAACATTCACCTTGAACTAGTAGAAATTCTTTCCCTCTGCCTGCCCAAGGTGTGGGACACCACCACCCTCCCCGAGGGGGCTCTCTGAGCTCCCCCACCTGCCTCACACACTTACTCCTTGGGCAGCAGTCCTCCACTTACGCCTCTGTCCGTACCACAGACCTACACCCTTTAGATTAGATTAGAGAGTATTTGGTCCTTCTCACGCTGTTCAAGTGCCCACCACTCATCCGAATTATAAAAACATGGAGGGGCGTGGCCACACCAATGCCACAATGCCTGGAAAGTTTTCTCCCAAAGAGGCCAACAGATTTAAAAGACATCAGGAACAAGGGCTGTGTGATTCCTTAGTGGTAACGCCTTGTCTCTCCTCCAACCCCGGTTTTCCCAACACGTAACTGGGTGGTGGTGGGAAGGTGAAGGACGGTGGCATGTTGGGGGGGGGGAACCACCCTCCTGGTGCCGGAAAATTAAATGACAGAGGTGAACACAGCTGTCTACACTAGAAGAAACAAGGTCCTTTGCTCCACGTGGTTGCAGGAAAAAAAGAAAACCAAGGCTCCCTACCTCGTGCCTCCTTCCAATTGCTACCCTCCCCCTGTTC
>PITA01007564.1:0-90660 GCA_004023965.1 Spilogale gracilis | reverse complement strand
AGAAAGGATGAATACCCAACTTTTGTAGCAACATGGACTGGACTGGAAGAGATTATGCTGAGTGAAATAAGCCAAGAAGAGAAAGTCAAGTATCGCATGGTCTCACTTACTTGCGGTGCATGAGGGGCAAACTGGAGGACAGTGGCAGAAGGAAAGCAAATGGGAACTAGGGTAATCTAGGGAGGGAAACGAAACGACAGAGATTTTGAGCACAGAAACAAACTGAGGGACTTGGAGGGAGGGGGGTGGAGGGATGGGAGAGCCTGGTGGTGGGTACTGGGGACACCTAAAGCGGGGAGCACTGGGTGTGGGGAATGGGGAATGAATCTTGAAACACTGGAAAAAAAATTTAGTAACAATAAAAAAAAAAAAAAAGTTGGTAACTAAAACTTCTGGATAATCTCAACATTGAAGGTATGGGAAGGATGAAAGAAGAAGGAAAGAACTGAAAACATGCCATATTTCTTGTCTTGAAACAGAATGTGGGAGCAAGGGCTGATATAAATACTAATTAATTTGAAATAACTAGATGAACTTAAACACATGCTTTAAAATGTAAGTGAAACCACTCAAAGAATATAAATAGCATATACAGCTTCTAAACAACCACAGGAAAAGAAATAAAGAAAATATAATCCATGTATCAGAAAAACATGAAAGGAATCAGAAATAGAGAAAGAAAGGGAAGGAAGATGAAAGAGAGAGGCACATGAGAAAAATGAGAAGGAATGCTTGGCAAATGGAACTATAAAGTAAGATATCAGGAACATATTCAAAGATACTATTAATCACAAGAAATACAGCTGTGTTAAATTTCTCAATCAGATTGTGGGAGAATAAAATCCAGCTTTCTTTCATGTGATGTTACCTGTAAGACAAAATAACTTTTGAAATATTTTTTAAAATTTGAATTTTAAATTTCAAATAAAAAATCAAAAGTCAGAGAAAGACAAATACCATATGATTACACTCATATATGAAATTTAAGAAATAAAACAAATGAGCAAACAAGGAAAAAAAGAGAGAATCCTCCCCTCCACTACCCCCCCACCAAAAAAAAAAAAAAGGCTCCTAAATATGGAGAACTGGTGGTTGCCAGAGGGGAGGTGGGTGAGAGGAATGGGTGAAATAGATAACAGAGATTAAGAATGCCTTATCTTGATGAGAAATGTACAGAATTGTTGAATCATTACATTGTACACCTGAAACTAATATAACACTGTATGTATATTAGTTATACTACCATTTTTTAAAATTGGAAAAATTGAAAATAAAGGTTAAAAAGATATATCAAACTAATGTTAACAAAGAGAAAATAGGTAGAAAAATGTTACTATTCTGTAATAGGGAATTTTGTATTTATTTTTTTTCAGTGTTCCAAGATTCACTGTTTATGCCCCACACCCAGTGCTCCATGCAATACGTGCCCTCAGTACCCACCACCAGGCTCTCCCATCACCTACCCTCTCCCCTCCAAGACCCTCAGTTTGTTTCTGAGTTCAAAGTTTCTTATGTTTCATCTCCCTCCCCGATTTACCTCACTTCCCATTTCCTTTCCTTCTCCTACTATCCTCTATATTACCCCTTTTGCACCACAAGCAAGTGAAACCATGTCATACTTGACTTTCTCTGCTTGGCTTATTTCACTCAGCATAATCTCTTCCAATATAATCCATGTTGCTACAAAATTTGGGTACTCATCCTTTCTGATGGAGGCATAATATTCCATTGTGTATATGGACCACATCTTCTTTATCCATTCATCTGTTGAAGGGCACCTTGGCTCTTTCCACAGTTTGGCGATTGTGGCCATTGCTGCGATGAACATTGGGGTACATATGGCCCTTCTTTTCTCTACATCTGTATCTTTGGGGTAAATACCCAGTAGTGCAACTGCAGGGTCATAGGGTAGCTCTATTTTTAATTTTTTAAGGAATCTCCACACTGTTTTCCAAAGTAGCTGCACTAACTTGCATTCCCACAACAGTGTAAAAGGGTTCCCCCTTATCCGCAGCTTCTCCAATACTTCTTGTTTCCTGTCTTGTTAATTTTGGCCATTCTGACTGGTGTAGTAAGGTGGTGGTATCTCAGTGTGGTTTTGACTTGTATTTTCCTGATAGTTAGTGATGACAAACACTTTTTCATGTGTCTGTTGGCCACTTGTATGTCTTCTATGGAGAAGTGCCTCTTCATGTCTCCTGCCCATTTTTTGATGTTACCATCTTCTTTTTGGGTGTTGAATTTGAGGAGTTTTTTTTGTTTGGTTTTGCTTTTTGTTTTTTGACTTTATTTTATTTTTTCAGTGTTCCAAGATTCATTGCTCATGCCCCACACCCAGTGCTCCATGCAATAGATGCCCTCAGTACCTACCACCAGGCTCTCCCATCCCCCCACCCCCTCCCTCCAAGTCCCTCAGTTTGTTTCTGTGTCCAAAGTCTCTCGTTTCGTTTCTCTCCCTGAATTACCCTACTTCCCATTTACTTTCCTTCTCCTCCTGTCCTTTATGTTACCCCTTATGCACCACAAGTGAAACTATGTGATACTTGACTTTATCTACTTGGCTTATTTCACTCAGCATAATCTCTTCCAATCCAGTCCATGTTGCTACAGAAGTTGGATATTCATCCTTTCTGATGGAGGCTTAATATTTCATTGTATATATGGACCACATCTTCTTTATCCATTCATCTGTTGAAGGGCACCTTCGCTCTTTCCACAGTTTGGTGATTGCGGCCATTGCTGCGATGAACATTGGGGTACATATGGCCCTTCTTTTCACTACATCTGTATCTTTGGGGTAAATGCCCAGTAGTGCAATTGCAGGGTCATAGGGTAGTTCTATTTTTAAATTTTTAAGGAATTTTTTTTATAGATCTTGGATATCAGCCCTTTGTCTGTAGTGTCATTTGCAAATATCCTCTCCCATTCCATGAGTTGCTTCTTTGTTTCATTGACTGTTTCCTTTGCTTTGCTTTTTATTTTGAAGTCCCAAAAGTTCATTTTTGCTTTTGTTTCCTTTGCCTTGAAAGAAGTTGCTGTGGCCAATGTCAAAGAGGTTACTGCCTATGTTCTCCTCTAGGACTTTGACAGATTTCTGCCTCACACTGAGGTCTTTCATCCATTTCGAGTTTACCTTTGTGTGTGGTTTAAGAGAATAGTCTAGTTTCATTCTTCTATATGTAACTGTCCAATTTTCCCAGCACCATTTTTGAAGAGTCTGTTTTTTTCCACTGGGTTATTTTTTCCTGTTTTGTCAAAGATCATTTGACCACAGATTTGTGGGTCCGTATCTGGACTCTCTACTCTGTTCCATTGGTCTATTTGTCTGTTTTTGTGCCAGTACCATGCTGTCTTGGTGATCACAGCTTTGTAATAAAGCCTGAAATCAGGTAACGTGATGCCCCCAGATTTGTTTTTATTTTTCAACAATTCCTTAGCAATTTGGGGTCTTTTTTGGTTCCAATAAACAGGTTTGAAAAGAAAATTTTACAATATTCTCCAATGAAAGTCTACATATAGCTTTCTATAAATCAAAGGTATATATTTATACTATGAATAATTTATATTTGTTTATGTTAATATTTATATAAATGTATTTTATTAATATATTGATATAAATGTATAATATAATAACTAGAATATATTTTAACATAGAATATAAAATGTGAGGTATAAATTGTGAGATATGTAGATCGATACAGATCTATATAAATAAACCAACTGTGGTAATCTCAAAGAAAACTTAGTAAGACTGACCATAAACATACATAGCCCACTTATTATAGCTTTGGGTGTATTCCTTCTGTGCCAATGCCTATAAAACAATAGTTACTGCTTTATCCCCAGGGCATGAAAAAGTATTGATCACTACCAGAGAGGCCAGGGAATAAAAAATGTATCATCTTCATTCTCATTCTATATTGAATCTACATCTTAATCAGGAAGTAAAGGGGCTCTCTGAATGTTGATTTGGTCCTTTCAGGCAAAAGGGAAATGGTTCAATTCCACAGAAGCTTTTACATATGTTTATCTACTTCTGCAACATGAAGAATTCATTAACTATCTCTAGTCTTGAACTTTCTGGAGACCTTGACCTGTATAGCCACCATCTTCTTGGAATAGATTTTGATCTCTGTATTTTCTGATACTTCAAGTTCAATGGGTTCAAAACCAAATTAATAATTATTCTCACAAAAGATCCCATCATTTCCTGCTGATACGATTTCCATATTATGGTATATGACTATTCCATAACAATTATGATACTACCAGATGATGTATAATAATAATATATAATTACCTATTCTGTGCAAGATTCTGTAATAAACATGTGACAGTCCTCATCTCAACTAATCAGCAGACTCACTGTGACATCCTCTGATAGAACAGTGATACTTAGAAAAACTTGTAGAAAGGACACTTGTTCAATGAAGATCACAAATATTGTAAGTGGTAGAGTTTCTGACTCAAAGCTTGAATCTAATGAAATATGTCATTTTTTGTAGCTTTGGTTCGTCTGTTCAGGGAATATCCCTATCTTATGAACCAGAGATTTCATTTCATTATAAACACTGAAACTGCTAAATACTCACTATGCCCTTTAAGCCTATCCACTCCAGATTTGCAACAACATGGATGGAACTGGAGGGGATTATGCTGAGGGAAATAAGTCAATCAGGAAAAGACAATTATCATATGATCTCTCTGATATGAGGAATTCGAGAGGCAGGGCGGGGGATCCGGGAAGGTAGAGAGGGGAAAAAATGAAGCAAGTTGGGATGGGGGAGGGAGACAAACCATAAGAGACTCTTTTTTTTTTTTTTTTTTAAGATTTTTATTTATTTGTCAGAGAGAAACACAGCCAGAGAGGGAACACAAGCAGGGGGAGCGAGAGAGGGAGAAGCAGGCTCCCTGCCCAGCAGGGAGCCGGATGCGGGACTCGATCCAGCGTCTCTGGGATCATGACCTGAGCCAATGGCAGTTGCTTAACCAACAGGCGCCCCAAGAGACTCTTAATCTCAGGAAACAAACTGAGGGTTTCTGGGGGGGGAGAGAAGGAGGAGGGGGAGGATTGCTGGGTTATGGAAAAAAATAAATAAAATAAATTAATTAAAATAAAAATAAAATAAAAAAGATAGCGGTACAAGGTAAGAGTTACACAAGGAAGGCCAGCATTAGTAACACCTATCCTGCAGGGGGCAGCAAATAGTGCCCTTAGCAGCAGCATCTTAGCGACATTCCCAATGGCACTGCAGGTATGACCTCCCACCCAAGTAGCTATGACAGCAATGCCTCCAAAACACTAGTCTGGAGGCTTTATTCCTGGCTGCATAGTCTCCAGCCCTGTTTCTCTGACCTTCCCAGGGACTCTGTGAGCTACCCAGTATCTTCTACTAAATGTCTTTCTGTTAAAACAGGTAAATGATGACTTCTATTTTTTGCAACCAAAAATCCAGAGTGATAACAGCTCTTAATACTTGCTCAATATTTGAAGGTTACCTCTTTAACTCCTCCCAATTTCTTAATACCTATCAAAGGTGCATTTTTATGGAAAGAGGAACAGAAATGGTAAATATTTAAGTAAATATAACTGGCTATTCTTTTTCTCTAATGCTCTTTAAAGTATGTCTGAACAAAGAGAGGAAAGATTATAATAGCGTCTGATGAAGTTTTTAATGTCTGTAAATGTTCTACATCAGGAACCTAACACATAAAATGGAGAGGCTCCAGGAACCTATCTATACAGGTGTCAACAGTGTGGGCACCTGGGTGGCTCAGTTGGTTAAGCATCTGGCTTGGGCTCAGGTCATGATCTCCGGCCCTGGGATGGAGCCCTGTGTCATGCTCCCTGCTCTGTGGGGAGCCTGCTTCTCCTCCTAGCCCTGATGCTCCCCCTGCTTGTGCTCATTCTCTTTCTCCAATAAATGAAATCTTTTAAAAATTATCTACATACCATGTGCAGTGGTAAAAATTGATTTTAAGTAGATTGCTAAGATTTATATATGTATATTGCAATTCCTAGAACAACCACTAATAAACCATACAAAGAATTTTGTCCACATTTGGGCTTTGCTGATTAGGTTTTATTTTCTTTTATCTGATAATTTAGCAAAAAACAAATGTAAGCACGGCTACATTTTTTTTCTTCTTGTACATGTTACAAGGGTGAACTTAATTTTATGCCCCTTACCATTCAAATATATTTCTTTCCTCAACAGTTGGTTGAAGGATTAGGCCATCTGCTATTGGGGAGGGAGGAAATGAAAATGACGGAAAATAGTTTTCAGTAGTTGGTGATGAATTCATCCTTATTACTATACAACTTCTTGCCTCTTTTACTAATATTTCCGATAACATGCAGAAATATTCATTGAATCATGATCCATAATAATTCCTTTAAAAATATAAGATGACTCAAATCAAAACAAGTGCCAACTTGTGGCCTATTTTCATCCCTGAGCTAATTGAATGGTATGAGGTATGACTTGTGCCAGAGAAGCTACCAAAAAAAAAAAAGAAAATTGATGACATCATGGCTAGTCTCAAATAACTACGTCAGGAAGCTTCTGTATCAAACTACTTCCAGATTCATAAAGCAATTGTTACAGGTCAGAGGACTTTAGGAGAAAAAAACCCAATCACTGGAGTTAGACTGCATGAGCTCTCCTAGGAGAAACAGATTCCCTTCACTTGACACTTGAAAATTATCTGATATGCAGTTTGGCAATATATTCCCGAAGCTACAGAAATGGCCATGCCCTTTCAATGCTACTTTACTCAGCAAATCTAAGCAAATGCACAGTGCTCCTACTATGTGCCCAGCACTATTTGTTGGATGTGGCAGGAAACAAGACCAGTCCCCTGCATAACTGGTTCTTACTGGAATCTAACATTTAAGACTTTATCTTAAAGAAAACTTTATGAATATTAGGCTTAGATATCTAGCTATGAGAACATCCATCATGACAGTATATTTAACAATAAAAAACTGGGAAAACCTTGAAAGTCCATAACCATAATCAGAGACCAATAAATAAAATAATGTAAACCCATAAAAGGAAGTGCTAGGAAACTTAAAATTGCATTACAGAAGAATATTAAGTGACAGTGAAAGAGGATTTAACTGTCTTAACGAAAAGAAAGAAGCTAGGGTGCCTGGGTGGCTCAGTGGGTTAACGTCTCTGCCTTCAGCTCAGATCGTGATCTCAGGGTCCTGGGATCGAGGCCCGCATCAGGCTCTCTGCTCAGCGGGGAGCCTGCTTCCTCCTTTCTCTCTGCCTGCCTCTCTGCCTACTTGTGATCTCTGTCAAATAAATAAATAAAATCTTAAAAAAAAAAGAAAGAAAGAAGCTACACAACAGTAGCTTACACAATATAACAGTACCCTACACAATATAATATCTCATTTTTAAAAATCTATATGTATAGATAATTTCCTGGACCGCCATGATAAATTACTACAAACTGAATGGCTAAAGACTATAAAAATCCATTCTCTCTCAGTTCTGGAGACTAGAAGTAGGAAGTCAAGGTGTCAGCAGGGCTGATTCCTTCTGGAAGCTCTGAGGGGGAATCTGGTCATTGCCTCTGTCTGGGTTCTTCAGAGAAATAGAACCAGTAGGAGACCTATCTACCTATCAATCATAAGGAAATACATAATATTATATTGGAATATACTGGAACTGGCTCACACAATTACGGAGGCTTCGAAGCCCCAAGATGTACAGTTGGCAAGCTGGAGACGCCAGAGCCCTAGTGGTCCAGGTCTAGTCCACGTTCAAGGCCTGAGGACCAGGAGAAGTGATGGTGTACCTTCCAGTCTGAGCCTGACTCCAAAGACTGGAAAAGATGGATGTCTCAGCTTGAAGGTAAGCAGAGAGAGGGTAATTCTCTTATTATGCATTTTTGTTCTATTCAGACTTTTGACAGATTGGCAAGGTCCATGCACAGTGAGCAGGGCCATCTGCTCCACAGCCTACGGATCTGAATGCTACTCTCATCCTGAAACACACTCCGAGGCACACTCGGGATCATGTCTGACCAAGTACCTGGACACCCTGTGCCCCATCAAGTTGAAACGTATATTTCACCCTCACAGAAAGTGAGAATCATTTTTTTAAATTTAACTTTATTAACATATAGTGTCTTATTCATTTCATAGGAAGAGTTCACTGATTCATCAGTCAGAATCATTTTAAATGTTACTTTATTTGTGAGGGAAATTTTGAATTACTTTCATAAAGGGAAAAAAAAACAAGGGTCTTTGGTCATAAATAGAAGTTTTTAAAAACATTAAAACTAGACACTCCACCTAAAAATTCATTTTGTAAACCATCCATGGTGCACTGACTAACCTATTACATAGGAAGCGTTATATATTCCCTTTATAGGTGGAAAGTTCTAGAAAGACATAATTAAATCCCCAAGGTCACACACCTAAAATGCAGATAGTATTGACCCACAGCCTAGATCACTACAAAACCAGAGCAGTGTTTTGGGGAAATAAACTCAAGAGCAAAAAACGAACTGGACGGAAACAGAGAGAGATATAAGAAGCAGAGGGCAAAGGGGGTAAGATGGAATGGTAGGGTTAAGAACAGAGGGAAAAGTCTAGAAACCCAGATGTTGTGGGCTGAATTGTGTCCCCCTGCCCACCACCAAATCCACATATTGACGTCCTAACCCCCAGCACCTTACGGTAAAGACACAGTCTTTGGGGAGGGAATTAAGGAAAAATAAGGTCATTTGGGTGGGCTCTAATCTAATACAACTGGTGTCCTCATAAGAAGAGGAGAGTAGGACAGACACAGAGGAGAGACACAGGGAGAAGACAGGCATCTGGGTACCAAAGAGGGACGTCTCAGGAGAAATCAACTGCTAATACCTACATTTCAAACATCAGTCTCCATAATGATAAGAAAACAGTTCTGTTGTTTAAGTTACCACCCAATCCGTGGTCCTTTATTATGGCAGCCTGGAAAACTAATTCTGAGGAATAACCAGACCTGGATATTCATCTACCAGGCAGGATAGTGAAGCAGAGGGGGAAAGAGAGAGCGGTCTACCAGCACTCAGAGATGTATAGACTCCCAACCCCACACAGGGCTTGTAGTGAAGCAGAGGAGAGCTGAGATATTTGAGAGCTACCAGCTGCTTTTCTTTAGGATAACTCCTAATTTCTAATCCCTGTGGGGCCAGAAATTATTTTTATGGTAGTTGTAAATCAATAGTTTATAGAACATTCTTTCATGTTATGACTACAATTATTAGTAAGTTTGGGGGTAAACTGTCTACTTTCCAGAAGTTCTGAAATGATAATGTGTGTTAGGCTTCCAGCATTCACAAAATTCTCTCACAAATTGCTGGGTTTCTCAAAAAGTCTTAATTATAAAAATGGGGGGTATTCAGAAAATACCTTAGAACTGTATACACACAACCAAGATGTAATAACAGTTAATACATTTTTATATTTTCTTTACATTTTTTATCTTTCCCTTTTAAAGAAAATAAATGACAAAAATAAAGAAAATAAGTGATGGATTTGTCTTGTCTTATTTTTTATATCTTCTCCCTCCTTCCTTCCCCAGAGATAATTACTATGCATATTTTTAGACATATATATATATATACACATTCGCACACATCTTACATACTTTATACATCTCCATGTATATCCTTAGGAACATATAATATGGTTTCGTGTACTTTAAAAATACAGATAAATGGAAAAATAAATAAATACTTAAATTATAAACTTTTTTTGGCTCGCTATTAAGTTGCTGAGATTTATCCTTGTTGTAAGTGCAGAACTCACGCTAATTTGCCAATGCATAACCCACTGCACGAATCCACTGTGGTTTACCCATCAGTTCCCTTTGATGGAAAATGAGGACGTCTCCTTTCTTCAACAAGGCCAAACAGCGGCAAGGAACATCTCTGGATTCATCTCCTGGAGCCTGAGCAACTCTCTCCTTCTAACTCTTCTCCCCTCTGTTCATGAACTTCCCCTCTGATCTTCCCTGAGAGTTACCTCCACCTTCCCTTGGCAGCAAATTCATCCTAGGGATGAATTTGGGACTGGAGCTAGACTGAGACAATTAAATACATTTTTATTTGTAATTCCAGCTCGGATTTGAATCCAATTCTCCAGATGTTGGGTAGCATGCATCATTTAATAGGAAATCATATTAAAATGGTACTGAGTCCTTGGGTAAATGGGTTGACAATATGAGAAGGCAGTTAAACATTCCATTAATCATGACATTGCTGGAGGGAGAAAATATTAAGCTTTTCTTCCTTACCTAGTCTCAAAAGGAGTTATAGAGCCTGACTCCATCAGCAAAGGAAAATGGATTCTAAGGAAAGAATCTGAATCGCAAAATACAATGGGATTTCCTATCAAATTCACTGAAGTTGCAAGCGTCTCCTGTTAAGGGAGGTGCCTTATCTTATGAGGATAAGAGTTAATGTCTTTAAATTATAGTGTTACTATAGCAATTCAAGGGTTTTTTTTTTTATTTTTTCTTTCATTTTGAAAGAAAACACCATGGAAGCTCTTCCCTTCCCACCTCAAGAGAAGTGATGCCATGACAATTATGTGGTTCATTTAATTGGGTTCATGGAAACAAGAGGTTGAGAATTTATTACAATGATAGCTGTTTATTATTTTATTGAGTGCTTATTTATGATAGCTACCATGATGCCCACTTCACATACACTAACTTGTTCAATAGTCAAAGCCAGCTAACAAGAAAGGACTTATTATCCATATGGTAGAGCTGAGGACGCTAAAGAACAGAGAAGTCCAAAAACTCACCCAAGTTCACACAGTAGAATTGAAATGGAATCCAGCTCTGCCTCAATCGGGACCTTCTTTTGGGCTACACTGGATAGTTGTAGAGATTTGAAGATGAAGCAGACACAGACCCTACCTTTAATAATCTCATGATCCAGTGGCATGAAAGAAGATGAGCTGCATGACAGGAGAGACCCACTCTGTCCTCAACACTTCACAGTGCATGGAATGTAACAGGTGCTCATGAATGAATTAATGAAGGATGCAATCGGTCAATGAATGCAAGGATGTAGAGGCTTCACTCAAGAGGTGAAATGCTGGTCAGTACCTGCAAAAATGAAGATGATGTGACTGGGAAAAGCATTCCTAGCAGTGTGGAATGTGCAAAGGCACACGCTGGCAGAGGCACAGTGTAATGGGGAGCAAGGAGAAGGAAGTCATGTTGATAGGAGCAAACTAACAGATGGGAGGGCAATCATGCTGCAGATGGAATTGGGTTCAGACTGAGAAGGATCTTTTGAACACTGCTAAAAAATATGAAAATATAAAAGAAGACATTTTTAATCTGTAGCAGCAAAAATTTAATCTATAATACAGATGTAGAGGAACATCTGCTTTTCTTGCTGGCCCAGCACTATTTCCTCTTCTGATTTTCATGCTCTGAGTTTTCTTGAGAAACCAGCTTTCTCCACATTCATTCTAAGTGAGTCAGGTGGTATCAGGGAACCACTGCTCAGCTCAGAGGTAGACCAAGGCCCCGGGCCTGGTCCATAAGCATGCTCCAGTCTCCTCACCTGTAGCGTCCATTAAGGGATTAGTACATGACCCAAGCAAGTATCTCAGAGTGAATCTCGGGACCTCTGTCTGAACTACTGAGAAAGGGAGGTTCTCTTCTCTATCCCATCACTGGAATTACTGAGCTCAGACAGTACAAACCTGGAGGGTACTTACTTAAAGAGGATCTTCCTAAGAATAAAGCCAAAGCAGATGGAGAAAGAGACAAAGTTCTAATCACATCCTCTGAGTCCTGGATCCAGCCAGGCCTAAAGCTAGAGCTACCCTCTGACCATCCAAGTATATAATTCACTAAATTCTGTTTCAAAATATTTGCAGTTCAAAATCTAATCTCTGGAGTAAGACCAGCTGATTTCAAGTCCCCTTCTGCCATTATGAGCTGTGAGGTCCTGGAATGAAATGACACCTATAAAGGTTCAGAAAAGTGCCTACCCTATAATTAACCCTCAAAACCTGTAGCCATTATTACGAAGCTAGTTTTATTAGTTGTCTTGTAACTTACAAGTGAAAGATCCTGTGGTGGTTAGTTTTATGTGTTGGTGTGGCCATACTTTAGTTCCCAGTTAGCCAATGAAACATTAATCTGAGTGTTTCTATAAAGTTATGTTGTAGATGTGCTAAGCATTTCCAATTAGTTGACTTAAAGTAAAGACCACTATCTTTGATAATCTGGGTGAACCTTGTCCAATCAGGTGAAAGGTCCTAAGAGCAAAACAGAGGTTTTCCTGCAAAAGAGGAAACTCTGCCTCAAGATTCAAGACATCAGCCCCAGAATTTCCAGTTTGCTGGCCTACTGTACAAATTTCAGACTTTCCAGCCCTCATAATCATGTAAGTCAATTCCTTGAAATAAGTATCCATCTATCCATCCATCTGTCCATCCATCCATCCTTCAATCTCCAAAAACCATTTTCTTTTAAAGATAAAAAAGAAACACAAGTCCAAACAGACAATCAGCAAACTATTTTGATTAAGTCTACCACTTTCTACCAACCCCCCTTTTCTTAGAGCAAGAAACAATGCAGAAGGTGAGAAGCATGGAAGGCAAATATGATCTGAAATAAAATTATTGTTAGGGTTTAAGTTGACATATTGTATGTTAATACTGTGTTTTTCCGGGCCCTTGATAATTTTCTTAGTTCCAGAAAACTGTTCATGTTTTTTAAACACTGTAAAGTGTCTCCCTTCTCCCTCCAGCACATGGGGAATGTCATCACATAAATGATCTAACTACATATAACTACACCAGAGAGACTGGGATTTATATTCATGGGGGCTACCCAGACACATAATTCACCAACGATGCTGACATAAGTGAGTAATCAAAGGGCCTCAGTGGACTATAGATCAATTCTAAATCTTCGATATATTTAGTACCTCGTTGAGTTATTCAGCTCTTCATCTTGAAAACTGTCACTGAGTGGATAGCACTCTGAGCTTGTAACTGCTATACTGTGGGGGCCCCATTTTATAGACATGCACGTGGCTCATGTTTCATTATACTCAAATGCAAAGTTTTACCAATAATTCTGTAGTGACCTCAGTGCTTGAGACCTTGCGATGATTTATGGGGCATTCCAGATTCCAGAAAGAAACTTTCCAATTGCAGAAGGATTTGACTGAAGAGACTACATTATTTTCCTGCTGGTGTAAATGGATACAAATCTCTTCCTTCTTCTATGGGAGCTTATTAGGGTACCATTAAGCTAGTTACTGACCCCATGGATTCAATGTTGCCAAGTGTTTTGAGAGGAGGTAAGCAGAAATTTATGTCAATTATCCCAGAGAAGACAGGGCCTTCTATCTCACCTGTAGGTGTAGGACCATTGAATGAGGAGAGGATGAAAGCTACACCTAGGCAAACGTCTATTAATAAATTATTAAATGGATCCTTCCAAACCTAAATTGAGACTTTCAAGGAATATCACTCACTCCCCATTCATTCTACCTTACTTTACTTTGTTCTCTGCCCCTGGGGCCCTACTAAGATCTATAATAATAATTTAATATGGAATCTCCACAGCTTTCTTAATTAAAAATCAATCAGTGAAATATGTTATAAACCTCAACAAGCACACACAGGAGGTGACTATTGCTCCTTGTGCCTCATTATCTAACCATTAGGCAATCAATGAGAACTGCTTTCTGATTAGTCAATAAAATCAGTAAGAGGTATTTTTTTGTTATTGGAGGAGATAACCAGTTAGACAGTTCCAAATTAGTTTTCGAAAATAAGATCAACACTTAATATGTATACCAATCAATGTATTTACTTATCTGAGAGAGAGAGAGAGAGCATGCATGAGAAGAGCAGAGGGAGAGGGAGAGAGAGAATCTCAAGTAAACTGCACACTGAGCGTGGAGCCTGATGTGGAGTTCGATCTCAGACATGGAGATCACAACCTGAGCGCAATCAAGGGTTGGTTGCTTAACTGACTGAACCACCCAGGTGCCCTAAGGGCTTGATTTTAAATCACTTTTAGGAGTATCTGGATGATACATGCCACATCCTTCTGGTTTGGAAAGAGCCATCTCACCCAGGAGCAAGTCACTGTGCTCATGGTCATACTAAAGGACCCTGACCTCCTGGCAATAATGGATTGTTCTGGGAATGGCTCCCCCACCAATGCTGGGATAATCAGATTCTGCTTCCTGAGGAGCTGGGATGGGGCGTTAGAATGTTGCTCAATCTGGGCACAAAAGCTGGGAAATGATTTCCTTTCACCACAAGGAAAGATAGAAAAATAAGAACAAGCATCCTCCCTGCTTCTTGATAGTTTTCTGGTTCCTTATTCTTACTGCTCAGGAGACATAGTTTTCCCTTTCCCTTGAAGTCCGAGACAGTGAGAGGTACTGGGGAAAATTCACTATTTTTTTTCCCCAAAACAAATTTGAAAGCATTTTTGTTACTCTCAAACAAACAAGACAAAATCAAAAACAAAGTAGGAGAGGGAAGACTTTTATGTCACTCAAAAAGAAACCACTGGAGACATAAAGAAAAATGGCCACACTTTTTACATAAAGCCATCCAATAGATGTGGATACAAAGAAATCTAGAAGCAAAGCTCCAGAGGGCTCAGCTCCTCAGAGATGAACAAGGTGAACAGATGTGTTCGTCCCAGGGACCAGTTGTGGAGGATGAGGGCAGGGAAGATAGAAGGAGCTGGAGATGGGCTCATGTTGTTTGAATGAATAGAAAACAGCCAAACTTTTGATGAACCCATGGGCCAACACTTAAATTTGAATCATGAGAGCCATAAATGCAAAGATGATTCCCTCACCCAAGTAAGGCTCTTGGAAATTTTGATGCATAAGCACAGGTGAAGGGTAGAGTTGTGCTCAAAGAGAAATCTCATGTTCTTGCACTGGATCCTGTTGCCATCTTGGCATGTGTGTCTTTCTAGTGTCATGAGCTTGCAGTCAATCTCCTGGCCTCATGGTATCATGTTCCCTCAACCTCAGCACCTAGCAGACTGGTGGCCCTCCTGTCTTACTGTCCATAGTCTCATGGTCTCCCTGTATGACCACTTGCCAGTGTTGCTGAATCCCAATCTTATCATCAGAGTGTCTAGGATTTTCAAGACCTACCAGATTGGAGGTCTAGAATTCTCGTAGTGTATGGTCTGTACTCTCCTTAAAGGAAAGGCCTAAACTCAGGTTCAAATTATTTGAACCTGAAGTAAACTGAGTCTTGCCAACTTTTTGATAAGATTGAAGACCTCACCACTCTCTACCCAGCAAGTTGAGTGCTAGGCTCAAATGCAAAGGGGCCACCTCACACCCATTGGGATGGCTACTCTACAAAGAACAACAGCAAATGGAAAACAGAAATAGCAAATGTTGGGGCACCTGGGTGGCTGAATTGGTGAAGCATCTGCCTTTGGCTCAGGTCATGATCCCAGGGTCCTGAGATCAAGCGCCGCACTGGGCTCCCTGCTCAGCAGGGAGTCTGCTCCTCCCTCTCCTTCTGCCCCTCCCCTGCCTGTGCTCTTTCTGTCAGTCTCTCTCTCTTAAATAAATAAATAAAATCTTACAACAAAACCAAACAAAGAAATAGCAAATGTTGATGAGGATGTGAAGAGATCAGAAACCTTGTGCACTAGCAGTGGGAATGTGAAATGGTGCAGCCACTGTGGAAAAGTATGATTTTTCCTCAAAAAAATAAAAATAGAATTGCCATAGAATGGCTGTCCTCAAAAAGACAAGAAATAACAAGTGTTGGCCAGGAGTGGAGAAAAGGGAAGCCCTGGGCACTGTTAATGTAAACTGGTGCAGCCACCATGACAAACAGTATGGAGGTTCGTCAAGAAATTAAAAGAACGACCCTGTGATCCAGCAATCCCACTCCTGGGTATTTTCTGAAGAAAACAAAAACACTAACTCAAAAAAATCAGATGCACGCCCGTCTTTGCTGCAGAGCTATGATATGGAAGCCACCTAGTGTCCGCTGGTGGTTGAATGGATAAAGCCAATGTGGCCTATTTACACAGTGGAATATGATTCAGCCTTGGAAAGGGAGGAAATGTTGCCACTTGAGATAACATGAATGGACCCTGAGGGCATTATGCTAAGTGAGTTAAGTCAGAGAAAAACCAATACTGTGCCATCTCGCTTTCATCTGGAATCTAAAAAAAAACAAACAAACTAAACCAAACCAGGCTCACAGATACAGAGTACAGACTGGTCATCACCAGAGGCAGTGACAGGGGACGTCATGGTGGTGGAGGGGGAGGGGAGACCACAATGAGTGAAGTTGGTTAAAAAGTATAAACTTCCAGCTATAAAACAAGTCATCTTGGGGATGTAATGCACAGCATGGTGACTATGGTTGCTAAGACTCTCGTGGATACTTGAAAGCTGCTGAGAGAGGAAATCTTGAAAGTTCTTAACCCAAGAAAAAGATGCTGTAACTAGGTGTGGTGACGTTGTTAGCTAGACTTAGTGTGGTGATCATTTTGCAATAGCTTCAAATACCAAGACGTCATGTTGTACCACTGAAACTAACGAAGTGTTATATGCCAATTATATCTCAATTTAAAAAAAATGGAACTACCACATGATGCAGTGACTCCCTTCTGGGTCAATATCTCAAAGAAGAGCACTTGAAGAGGTATCTCTGAATAGCCTAAAGGAGGAAGTAACCCAAGTGGCCACTGACCAATGAATGGATAAACAAAATGCTCTTTACCTACAGTGGAAAAGCATTCGATCTGACACATGCTACAACACAGAGAACCCCTGAGGGCATTGTATGCAATGAACAATCCAGTCACTAAATGCTGTAGATTCCACTTACAGGTAGTACCTAGCATAGTCAGAGTCAGAAAGACAGAGAGCAGAGCGGCAGGTGCTGGGGCAAGGGGCGGGGGGAGTAGGGAGCTGGTGTTCCGGGGATATGAAGTTTCAGTTTTACAAGATGAAGAGAGTTCTAGAGATCTGCACAACCATGTGAATGTTTTTAACACTGCTCAGCTGAACACTTAAAATAGTTATAATGTTTATGGTCATGTTAAGTCTATTTTACCTTTTTTTTTTTTTAAGCAAAGGTACTTTGACTCCAGGCACTTTAACCCAAAGGTGCTGCTAGATGATCAAAGCCACAAACATTCCCTAAATCTACTCAACCCGTGATTTGATCCTGCTGAGGAACCTTACATTAGCGGGCTAAGAAAGGAAAGAGCATTTCAGCTTCTACTGTTCTTCTAGATATAATATCTGGATGCAATTTAAAAAATTACAGTACATGCAAGAACTGAGAAGTGACCCAGAGTTAAGACAAAACTCAGTCAAGAGGAAGAGACCCACACCCCTTTAGAAGCAGACATCTTAGAGGTTCCAGGAACCTCCCTTCTTAGAAATGACAGGAATGTTCTTTTTTGTATCTACAAGCAACTCTGATCCGACAATTGTTTTCTAGTTGTCTGTAACTACCCCTATTTGCAACCACAACAGTGATTGTAAGTGTGAAGCTGTCATACCTTGTCAATGGTGAACCACTGTCAGCTGAATCAATATTTATGATGTTATTTATTTTTTTTAAGATTGTATTTATTTAAGATAGAGAGAACAAGCATGGGGGGGGGGCATGGCCATAGGGAGAGCGAGAGACAGAATCCTCAAGCAGACTCTCCACTGAGCAGGGAGACTTATATGAGGCTTGATCCCAGGATCCTGGGATCATGACCTCAGCTGAAGGCAGACACTTAACCGACTGAGCCACCCAGATGCCCCTATGACAAGTTATTTCTAATCCTTATCACTCCAACTTGTTTTAGTGGACGCTTACTCCATTCCAGCTTCCCCAAAGTAAAGGACGGGCAGTGTTGATGAGGTCTAATACCTGCTCTTGGGAAGCCTGCCCGACTTTCTCATGGGGTGAACAATCATAAATGGCACAGTTTCTTGCACTCATCCTGATTAGTATTGATCTGATGATGAAGGGCGCCAACGTTCAGTACCTACTACAGGTCAATTCACAGTATAGTATTTCGTCCCTACACCAGCTTCATGAAGACACCTACTATGATCCCCTTTCTACAGAGAAAGAAACTGAGGTTTAAGGAGGATAAACCACCTGACGAAGAGCATTTAAGCAGGAAATGAAAGAATCTTTGAACAGGAAGCCCCTACTCAAACTCTGGTCGGCAAGTACACTAAATCATTGTCTTCGATTGCTTTTTGTTCCCTAACATTCTAAAAACTATTTGAAAATCTCTCTATACCATGACGCATTAAGTTGACATGTACACTTTCTCACTGTAAGTTGAAAAGGAAGTAATTTCTAAAATATTGAACATTCTGACTCTAAAAAAAGCTGCATCACTCTTTTATATTTATTTGAGGGAATATAAATAAGTTGACATCCACCATCATACACTTCAAATACATAAGAATGGGAACACTCCTCAGGAGTCAGAAATTGTAAATATCCGACTGCCTTTTCCCTTGAAGTTGCCTTGTTATTTCTCATGCACCACAGAATCTTCCTCTAAAAGAAGAGATTCTGATGCTTCAAAATAGTCTATTAATCCACTACTGCTCTGCAGAAAAAGTATGGAAGGCAAACTAACATATTGGTGCTTTGCTTAAATGTCTTGGGACCATAAGCCCCTTGGCATTAAAATGTTTCAGCCAGTTGATTTGTACTAACAATTATTATTAGCACTTAACAAAGCAAAGCAATGTACATGTCTGGCAGATATTAACAGGAACTGTATTTCACATGTACTTCTTTAACGGGCTCAGTGGCTGAGCACATGGTGAAGACGGCTTGCCCTGACTTAATTAAGGCTGCTTTCCCTTATATCAATCTTCCATTTATTTTCTTTGCTCTGTTTGTTTTTGTGTGTGTGTGTTTAAGAACTGTGGAATTCTATTCTTCAGGGCAATACACCAGAGTAAGATTCTGGATGAGGTAGGACTTTCTTCAGTAAGAGGGTGATTTATAAAAGAGACCCAGGAAAGAGAACAAGCATGAGGCTTTTATCAAGGCACTTTCTTAGTTCTAAGAAAGAAAACAAATCAAAGCAGAGGTCCTTGAAAAAGATTCCCCTAAAAGTAGCCATGCATACAGACTCCTTGTGGAGTCCCTTCTAATGACTTTTTCTTTAAATGACCTCCTTCTTTTGCCAGTCTTCTCCATATAGTCTGCCCAAATAGAACCACTGGGAGAAATTAGAGTACTCTTGTCTGGCCTCCACCAGCACTAAGAACTATAATGAATGGATCAGGAGTAAGGTCTAAGCTTTTGTATGATCAAAAATCTCCCAGACGAATCTATGTGAACACAGAGAATCACTGCATCAGATCTTCCTTCAGAGGTTAGAGTTTAAAGTCCTCAGACACACTATCCAAAATGACAGCCATTAGCCAAATGTGGCTGTTGAGCAGTGGAAATGTAGTTAATCTAATTTGAGATGTGCTATAAATGTAAAATATATACAAACTGGATTCTAAGGGATTATTATAAAAAAATACTAACTACCTCATCAATATTTTTGTATTCATTATTTTTGAAACTATATTCAAAGCAGATGATGGCAGTGCTAGGAAGTAAGATCACCAGGGTCTACATTTAAAGATGTAGATTTAAAATTACATAGATGGCTTGCATTACATTTCTTTTGGATTGTACTGATCCAGAGCACAGAAAAAATAACCCTAAATCATCTCGTAAATTACCCACAAGATGTAGCATTTTTCCTTATACGGTAAGTCTTATGATCAAAGAGCAAAGAGAAATGTTGCAGATGTCTGGGTATTTCCACCATTCTGCCTTTACAGTTACTATAAAATCCCTTGGGTAAACAGGTAGGGGTGGAAGATTATGAAGTGTTGGCTTGTAGACCAGGTTTGTACATTTGGTTCAATCCTAAACCGATTAGATATTAATAGTTTGTTAAACTATGTTTGTAAAGACCAATTGTGCTTTCTGAGGGCGCTGAGGCCCCACCAAATAAATAGGCATATAAGATGGCTCTTCTTAAGGTCCAGAGCCCAGGGTATGTTCTCATGCACCTGATCTTATTTAATGGTTCTTATCAAATCTGGGAGACAATCAAGCACTACCTTGAAAACATAGACAGACTGCAAACATTTTTCTCCACCAGCATCCCCCACACACTGTCACCATCATCTTTCTCCTAGGCTAAGGCAAGAATATTGTTCCACCTACTGCTGGGCTGAACTCACCCCTGCTTAATTCCCTCATATGCACTTTTCACCCAGCATCCTCAGGGATCCCTTTAAACCCTAATCAGATCATGTCACTGCTCTATCCCAAGTCCTCCAGGGGCTTCTCATATCACTCATAATAAAATTTAAAATCTTCATGGTGAAACACAAAAAGCTCCCAGGATCTCATCCCCAGTTCCCTTTTCTATTTTCGCTCCCATGGCTCACTCTATTCAAGTGACACTGTGGTCTTCCTCAAACACAGCAAGAACACTCCCGCCTCGGGATTTTGCAACAACCGTCTGTTTACCTTCAACACTCTTCCTCCAGTTTTCTGCATGTCCCCGTGCCTTCCTTCCTTCAGATCTCTGCTCTCAGCAGGGCAGCTTTCCCTAACTTCTGAACTGAAACTGCACCTTCCGTGACCCTGCTGATCTTACTTTCTACCAATACCATCATCTGCTATGTATCATTTCTGTCTTTATTTTCTGTGTCCTCCACTAACCTGTAAAATCCATGAGAGAAAAGACCTTGTCCCAGTTAAACATCTCTGCATTCCCAACTTCTAGAACACAGGGAAGACCCATGGGTACCAGTAAATATTTGTGGAATGCTTACAAGTGAATGGACAACACATATGAGAACACAGACTTGGAGAGGTTGAAATGATCTGTCCAAAACCATCTGATTTGAAACAAAGTCTTATGACTCTCGGTTTAATTAATCTAATATAGGGTAAACTAGAGAATTTATTACAGCAGCAAATGAAAAGATTAATGGTCCTTGAATAACTGCATATTTTGATCATATCCACACCTAGGGGTCCCATGTACAGACTGCACAAATTGCAAGTAATTCAGCAAAGTTCATGTTAAATGCTTCTAAAAATGTATTTCCAAATGTTGAATGTAAGGAAACTTTTAGACAGTCCAGTAACAAACAGCGGTGTTGAGGATGAGATGGTTGCAGTAACCTGCCATCTCCCTAGAAAATTAAATGGCTTCTTGGATGTTCACCAATTGAGATGCAGAAGAGTATCCATTTGCCAATGCATTCCAGAGAAAACTAGAGTGACTGTTTTGTTTTATTCTCTCTGCCAGAATTAGATACTTGTTTTTTCTCAAGCCACCACAATGATTATTTAGAACTAGTAATTGCTTCTATTACATCTGGCATTGATGCATTTCAAGGCCAATTCAAAACTTGTCTGGTGGTAACAAGTTTACTCTTACATACTTAGATACCTTCTTCTAGGATTGATTGATTGATTACCAGTTTAAGGATCCTCAGAATTGGGATATGTCCTACAACTTACTTGACAAGCTAGCCAGCTTCCAAGATGGTCCTCAGTGCTCACTGCCTTCTAGTATGTCATACTCTGTCATGCTGAATAAGGCTGACCGAAATACTGCAGAAAAGACAGACTGTGATTTCCAAAGCTAGGTCATAAGAAACATTATGGGTACCATATCATTTTCTTTGATCACCACCTCTGGGGGAAACCAACTGTAATACCACGAGAATAGCTACACAGCCTGTGGAGAGATCTTAGTGTTGTGGAACTGAGACCTCCTGTCAACACCAGCAACACCTGAGTGTGTCTTCTGGGATGTGGATCCTCCAGCCCCACTGAAGAGATCAGATGACTCAGCCTTAGCTGACATTTTGAGTGCAACCTCAAGAGAGACTCCTACCAGGACCATCAACCAAGCTGTGCCTGCATCCTGACTCCAGAAACCATATGAAATAATAAATGTGTGTTGTTCAATCTCCAAACTGTGGAAAGAGCCAAGATGCCCTTCAACACACAAATGGATAGAGATATGGTCCATATATACAATGGAATATTACGCTTCCATCAGAAAGGATGAATACTTAACTTTTGTGTCAACATGGACGGGACTGGAGGAGATTCTGCTGAGCGAAATAAGCCAAACAGAGAAAGTCAAGAATCATATGGTTTCACTTACTTGTGGAGCATAAGGATTAACATGGAGGGCAGTAGGAGAAGGAAAGGAAATGTGAACTGGGGTAAATCAGAGAGGGAGACGAAGCATGAGATACTGTGGACACTGAGAAACAAATTGAGGGTTTTGGAAGGGAGGGGGTTGGGGGGAGGGGTAAGCCTGGTGATGGGTATTAGGGAGGGCATGTATTGCATGGAGCACTGGGTGTGATGTAGAAACAACTAATCTTGGAACACTGAAAAAACAAAGTAAATTATTTTTTTTTAAAGAAATGTGTGTTATTGTTCTCAGGCACTGCTTTGCAGTAATTTGTTAGGATCAATAGATAAATAATAGCCTGTCAACATCTTAGAAGAGAGACACATGTCATCATGCCCTATTTGACAGGGACCAAAGTCTTGTTATTAACTATAAAGTTGCTAGAATACCTTCAATCCTTAAGAATATAATTTTTCAAGCATTTCAAGATAATCAAACAAAAAACGATAGACTCAACTGATACTGAGAAGTTCAGCTTGATTTGGTTGCTGTGTTGCTTCCCAAGTGTAGTTTTAGCATAATAAATCATTCTCCAGGCTGGTTTAATAATCTGTAAAAACTCAAAAACCAGAAGTCAATATTTCACTAAGCCTAAGTATTAACCCACAGCCCACTTTTCATTTATACACATGAATTAGCTCTCTCTTTCCTAGATAATTTTGACCTTCATGGCAAGTTCTATTACTGGATTTTGAAAGCAATGATTTGCTTTGGTGTGATTTCTTTTTTAAAGTCTTCAAATTGCAAGACATTAAAATTATACTCTATTGGAAGAACAAGTGTGGTTAATACCTGATTACATTTTTTCTCTATGAGCTGTGAACAAAGGATAAATGCTAATTTGTCATAGTAGATCTATATTAAGTAGATGTACGCATGTTCTCTTGGAGACAAAAATGTCCTACAGAACTAGAAATTAACTGGGTGAATATGTTCTTATTGACAAAATTTTTTAAATTGAATAATAACTGACATATAATACTGTCTTCATTTCAGGTATATAATATGATGATTCAGTATTTATATGCATTATGAAATGGTCACCATAAGTCTAGTTACCATCTGCCACTATACAAAGTTGTTACACTATTACTGACTATATTCCCTATCCTGTATATTACATCTCTATGTCTTACTTTTTTAATAACTGAATATTATACCTCCTAATCCCCTTCACCTATTTCACTGATTGCCCCCTTCTCTCTGAAAACCACCACTTTGTTATCTCTATCTATGAGTCTGTTTCTGTTTCTGTTTTCTTTATTCATTTGTTTTGTTTTGTTTAGATTCCACATATAAGTAAAATCGTACAGTATTTGTCTTCTTCTATCTGACTTATTTCACTTAGAATGAGAGCCTGTAGGTCCATCCATGCTGTCCTAAATGGCAAGACTTCATTTTTCTTTATCCCCTATCTATCAATGGACAACTGGGTTGCTTCCATATCTTGGTTGTTGTAAATAATGTTGCCATTGAACATGGGGGTTCATATGTCTTTTTGAATTAGTGTTTTCTTTTTCTTCAAGTGAATACCTAGAAATGAAATTACTGGGTTCTTTGGTAGCTATTTTCAAATTTTTGAGAACCCTACATACTGTTTTCCATAGCTGCTATACCAATTTGCATCCCTACTAACAGGACATGAGGGTTCTCTTTTCTCCACATCCTTGCTAACACTTACTGTTTCTTGTCTTTTTAATACTTTCCATTCTGATGGGTGTTATCTAATATCTTATGGGGTGACAAAATTCTCTACTTATGTCTGTCTAAACAAGTGCTTGGAAGAGCAATCAATAGAAGCAACTGAATTATGTCATTATTCTCATAGGGAAATCTAATAAAACTTGTATCTATGAAAGTGACTTTATGTAAGGTAGAATGAGTTTTTTCATGTGTCTACAAGGGAGTGTCTACAAACAAGAAAGAATATAATTCAGATATTTCTTTTTTTTAAAAGATTTTATTTATTTATTTGACAGAGAGAAACACAGCTAGAGAGGGAACACAAGCAGGGGGAGTGAGAGAGGGAGAAGCAGGCTTCCCACTGAGCAGGGAACCCAATGTGGGACTCGATCCCGGGTCTCCAGGATCATGACCTGAGCCGAAGGCAGTCGCTTAACCAACTGAGCCACCCAGGCGCCCCTAATTCAGATATTTCAATTCTCAAAGTTTACCTTTACCAGGAAAACTGCTTTAAAAACATTATATTTGATTTCCGCTTTTAGAGCCAAGAGCTACTTTAATCCAACATATTTCTGCTCTCAAATTCCCTCTGTTACACTTTCTTCTCAAATCTTTGTTTAGTCTTCACCTAAAAATATATTACTCTCAAGTATTAAATTGCAAAACTTTGTTGAAAAGTCAAAGAGGGATATGAGACAAAGTGTAGCCCCTCTTGAAAATCTTTTAATATGTATTATTGCCCAAAACAACTTATCCTTACACTCATAAAAGCTGTAGTTCTGAAAAAAAAATCATTCGTTCATAGCAGTGTCCCCTGCCCCAGCACAATGCCTATCACAATTAGGCAGGAAAAAAAAAAAGCATACAGACTGGGTAAGTAGAAATAAAACTGAATAGCCAAAGCAATCCATAGAAAGAAGAACAAAACTAGAAACATCACAATTCTTGATTTCAAACTATATCGCAAAGCTATGGTAATCAATACAGTATGGTATTTACAAAAATAAACAAGGAGGCCAATGGAACAGAATCAAGAGCTCAGAAATAAACCCATGCATATACAGCCAACTGATAGATGATGAGAAAGCCAAGAATACTCTATGGGGCAAGGATACTGTCTCCAATAAATGGTGTTGGGAAACTGTATAATCACATACAGAAGAATGAAACTGGACCTCTAGAGACCTGACACCATTCACGAAAATTTACACAAAATGAACTAAAGACTTAGAGCATAAGACTTAAAACCATAAAATTCCTAGAAGAAAATATAGGAAAAAAAGCTCTTTGACATTGGTCTTAGCCACAATTTTTTGGATACGACATCAAAACCACAAGCAACAAAAGCAAAAATAAACAAGTGGGAAAATATCAAACTAAAGAGTTTCTACACAACAGAGGAAACAATTAAGAAATGAAAAGGCAAACTTGGAATGTGAAAAAATATTTTCAAGCCATCTATGGGATAAGAGGTTAATATCTAAAATATATAAGGAACTCATAAAACTGAATAGCAAAATACATATATACATACATAAATACATACATAATCTAATTAAAAAACAGGCAGAGGACCCGAACAGAAATTCTTCCAGAGGTGCCTGGGTGGCTCAGTCAATTAAGCATCTGCCTTAGGCTCCAGTCATGATCCCAGGATCCTCGGATCAAGCCCTGCATTGGTCTCCCTGCTCAGTGGGGAGCCTACTTATCCCTCTCCTACTCCCCCTGCTTGTGTGCCCTCTGTCTCCCTGTCTCTCTCTGTCAAATAAATTAAATTAAAAATAAAAAAGAAATTCTTCCAAAAATACATACAAATCGGCAACAAGTACATGAAAAGATGCTCAACATCACTAATCACCAGGAAAATGCAAATCAAAACCACAATGAGCTATCACTTCACACCTGCTAAAATGGCCACTATCACAAAGACAAGGGATAACAGAGCTGCGGAGGGTGTGGAGGAAGGGGAAACTTGGGAACTACTGGAGGGAATGTATGTATAGCCACTATAGGAAACAACATATATCTGTGTATATACCCCCCAAAAATGCAATCAGGATCTCAAAGAGATTACCTGCACTCCTATGTTCACTGTAGCATTATTCACAATGAACAACATATAGCAACAACCTAAGTGTCCTTTGACAGGTAGATGGATAAAGAAGATGCTATATATAGGAATAATATTTTTCCAGGGGATAATAATAATAATGGAATATATATATATTGGCATATTATAATAGAATGGCTTAATAATGGCATAGTATATTATTTAGCCTTGAGAAAGAAGGAAATCTTGACATTTGTGACAACATGGATGGACCTTGAGGGCATTAGGCTAAGTGAAATAAACACAGAAAGACAAATACTGTATGAAGCCACTTATACGTGGAATCTAAAAAGCCAAACTCATAGAAACAGAGTAGAATGGTGGTTGCCAGGGGATTAGAGGTGTGGGGGAAAATGGGGAGAATACTGGCCAAAGTGTACAAACTTGCAGTTGTGAGATGAATGAGTTCTGGGGATATAATGTACAGCATGGTGAATGTACTTAATACTTAAATATTTATCTCAAATTTACAAAAGAGTGGATGTCATCTGTTCTCTGCATGCACACACACACACGCACACACAGTTACGTGAGGTAATGGAAGTGTTAACTAAGTATTGTGATGAATGTGTAGCAATATATATACGTGTCAAATTATCACACCACACACCCTAAACTTACACAATATTATATGTCAATTACATCTCAATAAAACTAGGAAAACAAATTCTCTAATTTGGGAGGTTTCTGACATATTTAAGAAAAATAAGGTGGTTGGGTGACAGAGTACAAAACCTGTAGGTACTGGAGATAAAATTAGGATGACAGGAAGGGCACACACACATAAGGGTTTTGTAGCCATGCTAAGGAGCTAGGATCTTATGCGGAATGTGGCAGTAAACCAAGAGTCCCCATAAAAGATGTCTTTTACACTGAGGCATTGTCAAGAAAAGTGAAAGATGTCTAAGCAGGAAGAAAAACGGGTTGGTGGACCCTTGATCCAGGTCACGCATGTGGGTTATCTCCACCTTTTTATTGTCTTGGAGCTAAAAATTGAAAGTAATGCAAATGATTCTTGCCCATAGAAATGTCAGTTGGGTGCGGTGACACGCAACCAATAATCGCTCTGTGGATACCAACCAGTTTTGCATCTAGGAGGCAAATTCATTTCAGCATTTCTGATGGACTATGTATTTATCTTTTCTTTGGAATTCCTCTGAACCAGCTGTACCTGATTTGTTCTGCCATCAGTTAATAAGCGAAATAAAAGGGGCATCACAGTTAAGTGTCTGACTCTTGATTTCAGCTCAGGTCATGATCTCAAGGCCGTGAGATCAAGCCCTGCATCCACTCTGCACTGGGTGTGGAACCTCCTTGAAATTCTCTCCCCTTCTCCCTGTGCCCCTTGCCCCCAGTATTGCATGCTTGCTCCCTCACACACTCTCTCTCTATAACTCTGTCTTTCAAATAAATGACCAGCAACCCCTAAAGTACCCTGTAAAGCGATTTTTGTTAAAGGTATGATTGGCAGAACAAAGACTCAACAACTCCACAACACTCCCTTTTACAGAAGATGCTTTGTGCCTACAGACCACTACTCGCTCATTGCTCACGGTCCGCACCTGAGATCACACACTACTCTGTCTCCCCTTCTTCCCTCTCCTGAAGGACTTAGCAGAGTGGATGAAAAACAATGAGAACAAATGCAGGCAAATGGGGGCAACTGGGCGGCTCAGTTGGTTAAGAGACTGCCTTCAGCTCAGGTCATGATCCCAGAGACCTGGGATCAAGTCCCACATCAGGCTCCCTGCTCGGCGGGAAGCCTGCTTCTCCCTCTCTCACTCCCCCTGCTTGTGTTCCCTCTCTGGCTGTGTTTCTCTCTGTCAAATTAAAAAAAAAAAAAATGCAGGCAAATGACCCAGAAGGCAGTATCCATGGAAGAAGGGCATGCAGAAGGCTACTGACAACCCTTGAGCTTCCTTCTCAATTTTCAGAGAGGAAAAAAAAAAAGTGATGCATAAACCCCCCTCTCCACCCTGCTCTCCCCTGACCTCATGTCTCTTTGCTCAGTGGTCTTTCCTGACTAGCCTCTGCAACATGTAAACGACCACACTGAGACAAGATGATTTCCCAGTTCTATCTTTTTGGAGGTGACTTCAAAAGCACTTTGATGTGCAGCCAATGTTGGTAGCCCACAGGGACACTGAAATGCCCATGACAACTTCTTGGTGTGTTTTCCAGCTGCAGTGTCTTTGTTAGAATTTCTGAAAACGGGTATCTAAATAGCAGAGGTATATTCAGGGTTCTAAAGAAATGTGGACCACAGTCCATTAAAACTGTGATAAGAATCATGATATGTAGCAAAGATACACTTGAATCATTGTCTTCCAGGTTTTTTCAAGACCTTCTCCTGAGTCAGATCAGCATCTGGTGCTGCGTGATCTCGGCACCTTTGATTATTATCTTTCTTGCACTCTGCTCCCACTCCAATTTGTAATATTGAATTGGATTTATGATAATATTCTCCTTTTTAAAAAAACGAGAACGTAGGTTTTACATGAAAATTTCTGTATTCTCTTACTATCAAAAGAGATGCAAAAATTCCTGAGCATTGGATAATTTGTATATTAAGGTAATTTATTTCAATTTTTTCATTACCTGCTGGAAGCTCAGGGCCAAATTTGTAACTCAGCTCCAAACTTGTGTTAAGTATATCAATCAATAATAATAATTGAATAAGTGTATATAAATCAATATGTTCTAGGGCTTTTTGCCCTATTTTTTTTCTGGCTTAGACATTCTGGCTTAGATGTTCTGGTTTGGCTACCTTGTATTTTTCTTCACCCTTGAACCTTGCATCTTTTCTGCAATGTAGCAGTGTTTAAGGAAAAGAGGCAGGGAGGAATAATTAAAATATTAAATAAACTAACAAACCATCAGTCTTTTCTTATTAAGTAATGACCCTGTTTCATTTGTATTACATAATCCTGTAAAACATATGATGTAATTTGAAATACCAGTTAATGTTATTTTAAATATTAAATATTATTTAAATTAAAATTTCAGATGGATTTTTAATGGTGGAAGTACACATGCTAGCAGCACATATGCAACCCTTTTTTTCCCTAGATATTTGACTTTTCAGACTAAATTAGATAGTTTATGTTTGTAAAATGTTGAGCAAGTTAGATGCTGGAAAATGTATTAAGACAGGCTCTTGATGGCAAGTAACAGAAATCTAGCTTAAAATGACCAAAGCAATATGAACGAAATATATGGGCTCAAGTACAAGAATTAGTCAGCTTCAGGCATAGTTGTATCCAGGGACTTTTATCACCTATCACAAAGTTCTGCTTTGCTTATATTGGCTTATATTGCCTCCTTCTGTCTGGAAATAATCAGTTTGACAGCAATTCCAGGCTTATAGCCCCACCCAGTAGCTTAACAACCCCAATCTCAAACACTGAATATTAGTGTTAAAACACATCTGTGGAATTCTCATGAATTAATGTAACTCTATCTGAGAAGGCAATGATTGTCTTACGGTTGTTGAATGAATATAATTTACCAGAATAACAGACCAAAAGGAATGCATCTATAATACACTATCCAAACTAGAAGTCTTGGTAGACGAAAAGCTTCTTTTGGAAAGTTTACAATCTCTGCTAAAGTCCTGCGCAGATTAAATAGGACTTCTTTTTTCTTTAATTCAGTTTCACTTAACCTCCAGACATGGGGCTGCCTGTCCACCATCAATGCTTTTGTTTTCCTACACGTTCAGCTTCAAGTCACTGAGCCAAAGCCCATGATAAATGACTATCCCATGACTTCCTGACTTCAGTCTTTCGCTGATAAATGATACTAGGATTGATGGTTAATATACCTAAAATATTACAGGAAAGCACAACAACGCAAGGAGGGCCAACGAGTTCTGACAAGAAGAGGTGAAATAATTTGCTAAGCTCATTGGGTCTTGGCTAGAAGGTATCTGGCTCTGAGCTGGAACTGGAACTACCAGGCAAAATGAGGACAATCACAGCGAGGCATTTAGAACAGCAAGATCAGTTTCAGCTCACAGAATTAACCTGGGAATGCACACTGCCCCTGACAGCAACTATTCCTAGTTTTCATTCTTACAAGGTATCTATGGAAGGGGGAAATATTTCTTTGTATGTATTACAACTGTATCTATATGGATTTCACTTTTTTCTTGGCACTGAGGTTAAAATGGGAGGTCAGAGAGAGGGAGGGAAAGGCTCTGTAATCATTTATTCGCTGAATTTGGACCACATCTCCCAAAGCTGATCAGGCCTGCTGCTTCTTGAGAACCCCACCCCCACCCTGCAGCAAAAAAAATGTTTGTATTTTTGAAAATGTGAAAAGAGGGGCGCCTGCATGGCCCAGTCGTTAAGCATCTGCCTTTGGCACTGGTCGTGGTCCTGGAGTCCCGGGATCAAGCCCCGCATCAGGCTCCTTGCTTGGTAGGAAGCCTGCTTCTCCCTCTCTCATTCCCCGTGCTTGTGTTTCCTTTTTAGCTGTGTTTCTCTCTGTCAAATAAATAAACAAAATCTCAAAAAAAGAAGGAAAGAGAAAGAAAGAAAGAAAGAAAGAAAGGAAGGAAGGAGAGAGAGAGAGAAAGAGAGAGAGAGAGAGAAAGAAAGGAAGGAAGGAAGGAAGGAAGGAAGGAAGGAGAGAGAGAGAGAGAGAGAGAGAGAGAGAAAGAAAGAAAGAAAGAAAGAAAGAAAGAAAGAAAGAAAACGTGAAGAAAGAGGAAGAGAAAGCAGAGAGAATGTGAAGATGAGAAAGAGCCAATGGAATTGTTGTTTCTCAAAACTAGGGAAGTGGAACTAAAGGTGCTAACACAACACTGACAGGCAAAGTGCTGGCATTTGGGGGCACTTACTACATCCCCAGCTTTGTAAGCCTGACCTCACTGGACACTCATGGAAACCTATGACAGATGCTGCTGGTATCCCATATCGCATCCCCTTGGCTTCTGATTTTATGGGCAGCTGCAATGGCCAGTTCTACTGGGGCCCAGGTTCACCTTGCATCAAGAGTCCAACCTCCAACACACCACAGTTTTTGCTTTTGCCCCTTGAGAGGATGCTCATCTCAGTGCAAGCCATTGCAAAAGAGTTAATGCCACTGGAGATATCCTTCAACCAATGGTGACCCTGTCTCCCACCCTTCTAGTGGACAGTTCTGGGACCTGTTCCCTAAACTTCTCAGGAGGTCCTTGGTCAAAGACCCTTGTAGTGACTTCTTACTCTTCTGCCTATTTTCCCACCACCTCATTTCTAATAACAAGGATCCTCCCTCCCACAAATGACCTTCACCCAAGTCCTTGTCTCAGGCTCTGCTTTCAAGGCAACCTAAGCAGTGTTGTAATTTTATTTCAGCCCCCACTTTACAGCTGGAAACACTGAGGCTCAGAGAAATCCAGTCCAATTTTTACAAAACTGGTGGAGAACCTACCCAAGTTTCAAGCTTAGATCCAGGAGAAATCAAACACTCTGTGCTCCCCCCTGCCTAAGGCTGCCTCCTAAAATACAGTAACCCTGAGCTTCCACATCTCCCACTTTCTCTAATGAGTCATCAAAAAGATAATAATTCATCAGGTCCTTATGCTACAACATTCCCTGTCTACATCTTTGAGGAGCTTTGTGAGAATCTGCTGAGCTGTTGGAAAATCCAGCTCCATGTTGGGCTCTAGAGACCTAATGATATTAGGAAATTCAGAGCCATTCAGTCAGCCAATATTTATTAAGAACTCACACTATATACCACAGAGCTAACTGCTCAGGGGAAATCAATGAAGAGTGTCCCCGGCCTCAAGGAGATTGCAATAAGGGAAGAGAGATACATATACCAACAGCACCAAGTGTTGTGTGTATTTGATGCATAGAACGAGCAGCTAACCCAGCCAGGTAAGGTGGGGAGAGGTCATCAGGAACGGTTACTAAAGCAGCAGTTCTCAAACTCTGCCATACATTCAAATCACCCAGTGGTGGCATGAAAGTGCAGATTCTGATTCAGTATGTCTCGACCAGTCCCTGGGCTTCTGCTTTCTAACAGGCTCCCCGGCGATGCTGAGGCTGATGCTCTCAGAACTGAACCATACTTGGAGTAGTGAGGTTCCGAGAGTCCCCTGAACTGCATCTTTAATAGCTGATTCCGTTTTCCCAAGGAAACACAGTTAATCTTGGTTTTTAGGAGGAGCCACCCTATGATCAAAAACACTGGGCAGACTAAGATTAAGATCTATGAGAACTTAATTCAAATAGGTAATGACTGAGTATTAGCCGGGAAATAAATTTACAGGGAAGATAGCAGAAACCTAAATATAATTCTCATGCTAAGCACTTCTTTACAAGGAAGAAACACTAAAACAGATAGGTATGAGTCGCATTTCTTCTTTGCTCATAGTGGTATTTCAAATTGATTTGCAAGGGGAAAGTCTCCCAGGGTAGTCACCAGACTACAAGTTCCATAAGTCCAGAGACCATGTATATTGTGTTCCCTGCCTGATGTCTTACACAAGGTTGTAGCTCTCTAAAAACTGATAATTGAAAGAATAATAGCACCTATTTTTTCAGAGATTACTATGTACTAGCATTTTATATATAGTATATTATTTAATCCACACAATAACCCCATTGGGTAGATACTATAATTACCTCATTCTACAAATGAAGAAATGGAAGCTCACATATAGGTAGATTGCAGTTCGGTAACTAAGCGCATCTAAGTAAATTGAAGACCCAGGCAACTAGCTTTAAATCCAGGCAATTACAATCAAGACTGTATGGTAGGGTTCAAAAACAACCCTTAAAAGGGGATATAATTGTGACCCACAATGACTAAATGAACATGTGACAAAGATTTTATTTAACTTCTTAAGGAGAAAGCCAGTAATTCTTACAATGGTTCAAAAACAAAGTGCTGTACGTTTATAGTCAGATAAGGAAAGCAGAAATGAATTTATAAATGGTTGCCAAGCTAGCAAAATCAGTCAATATTCACAGAGCAATAATCAACTGTACTCTACCAAACACAACTTGCTCTTCTATGGACAAGAAGTATTTGCATTGCCCTCAGTTTTCTTGCAGAGTTGAGGAGTTGACTACACACGAGCAGACAAAGGCAGGGAACCTGGATAGACAGGCTTGTTGGGACACCCACTAAATTTAATTTTCCTTATATATGCTAGCGATCAGATTGCTGAAGAAGAGAATGAAAAACAAAGTGGCCAATATTGAGAAGAGAGCTCAGAATTCAGATGGGAACCTTCTCAATATCTGCTTCCAGCACATGGTGAAGCAGGACTCTGCCCCCTGAGGTCTCCATAGACACTAATTGATGGTGTTCCGTTCATTCAGAAAGTGACTGACCAAATGCGCTAAGCTATAAGCTCTCTTCTCTGGGAAGGGGATACAAGGAAATGATAAATGTGGTGATGGAAAAACTGTGTATAATTGGCAACTTACAAATATTTTTGGGTCCAATATTAATTAGTGGCAAATTTTTAATTATTCTTGGTGGCACACTTTGCTCATGATGAAAGTCCCAAGTTAACTTACATCTTTCAGTTCCATTTACTTTTTAAACCTTGTAGAATACAAACAAGCTGGCACAGTTCGCCCACTGAAGGTCAGGGTTTGGTGTTGCTGCAATGGACAGTCACCTGCTCTTATGGTTTTGGCAAGAGGTCTTCCAATTTAAACGGCCACAATGCAACACCATCCCTTGGAAAGCCTTTGTTTCCTTGGCCCATTTAAAGGTATGAGCAAACTGAGCTATGAAAAGCAGCAACTCCCTTCCCTTAAGGCCCCACAGAGAACAGCTTTCTTTCCACGAAGCTATTAATTTCCACATACAAAAAAAAAAAAAAAAAAAAAACTTGGCTCATAACTGTCAGGTACTTTCAGACCATTGAACTCTCAAGATTAGAACAAAAAATAATTGGGGCAGTTCTCAACCTTTCCAGACATGGCTTGGTAGTGTTTCCCATTAAGTATCCTGTCACTGGACACAGTTGTTAGATTTTGTAATTAGTATGTTAATATGCCTAACTAGGTGACAAATTATCCAGCTCAAACGTTCTTCATTTACAACCCATATTAACTACTTAACCACCAACAGATGCAGCAGAATTCAATTGGGATAGCTAAATACTGTCCCCAGACAAGATTTCAGACAATATTTGCATGGCCCAGTTGAAAGGAACTAACTTCAATATTTACACCGAAAGTAAAAAATATTTGTCAACACAAATATACTGTCTCAGAATTTATAAATGATAACAATTGAGTCACTAAAATGCATGACAAAAATTAATAGCTTAAAGGGTAGAAACTAAGGAGAAAATATTTTAGAATCCTAGCTCAGCCTAAGGAAATGATCACAGAATAACAGAGATCTTCTAGTCTAGTCATTATTTTGTTTAAAGATTTTATTTATTTATTTATTTATTTATTTATTTATTATTTTTATTTATTTTTTTATTTGAGCGATAGAGCATGAGTGGAGGGGAGGAGCACAGGGAAAGAGACAAGCAGACTCCATGCTCATCATGGAGGCTGATGCAGGGCTGAATCCCATGACCCTGAGATCATGACCTAAGCTGAAATCAAGAGTCAGATGCCCAATTGATTAAGCCACCCAGGTGCTACTACTCTAGTCATTATTTTGATGCACAAATTTCTTCTACAGCAGTTTCCCAGATCAGTTAGGAGATTGGGAATAGCAAGTGTGTGTATGGATGTGCATAATGGGAAGTGTGAAGGAGAGTTAAATTTTACTTAAGTTGGGAAAGTTTAATATGTTTTATATGGATTGGTCTACAGTTTAACTCCCCAGAGATTTTAAAATGTGAATATGTTGTACAAATATAGATAGATAGATAGATAGATAGATAGATAGATAGATAGATAGATAGGGGACCGAGATATCAAATATTACCCAGATTAGTTTGGTCTGTGAAACTTTTGTTGGGGCCACTCATTAACTTCTTTCCACTAGAATTTGTGTTCTTTGGAACACATTTTAGGATATGATCTCTCAGCATGCCCAATAAGAGGAAATAAGTAAGGGGGTGCCTGGGTGGCTCAGTTGGTGAAGCGTTCAACGCTTGATTTTTGCTCGGATCATGATCTCAGGGTTGTGAGATTGAGCCCTGAATCAGGCTTCATGCTGGGCACGGAGCCCAATTAAGATTCTCTCTCTCCCTCTATCTCTACTCCTTTCCCCTCTCTTGTTAGCTCCCTCTCTAAATAAAGGGGAGAGGAAAACAGGTAAGGATTGTTAAGATCTGATATGTGGTTAATGTCACAGAAAATCTCCAAAGTGCTCTCCAAAAAGAGGCTGTAATTTTACATTCCCACCACAAGGGTACCACTTCCTAAACCCTCTTCAACATGACACTTGTGAATCTTCCCAGAAAACAAATTGAGCAGTCCAATATTTCAACCTACCATATTTACATTTCCTTTATTTTTCTCAGCTTATCGGGCAAATCTATATTTCACTGGAATACACATGACAATTAAAAATTAACATAGCCACCTCATGAGATGCTGCTCTGGGTCTTACTGACAAGAACAGACTAGCAGAACTCATCTGGGAAGAAAGAGAAGGTATGTTATTAGCACTGATAAGATGGGCTCAATGGGTTGAAGAGAATGGAGAATTTATTCTTTGTTCCACGATGGTGATGTCTAAGTAGGTAAACTAATTTGACTTTCTGGCAAAGGTAACCATACCAAATTAGGACCAAATTTAGGTGCTGTTTTATATTTAGTTCCTACCAAATTGCTATTAAATAACAAAATAAAATATAACATATGTAAAATAACAACACATTTTCTGCAGCAACTCTCCTCAAGACAAGGGCCTATTTCCCCCCCTTCCCTTGAACATAGCTGGCCTCAGGACTTGCTTTAACTAGAAGGATACAGCTTACCTGTAACTGCCTGACTTCCCAGCCTGAGCCCCAAGAAGACTCACAGTTTTTGCTCTCATTTTCTTGGAATACTGTTGCCATGTGAAGAAATCCACAAAAGGCTGTAGGAAAGGCAAAACAGATGGGAATGGAGGAGCCCTAACCAACTGCCAGGATGTGAATGACGCCACAGGGAGCAGAAAGCCCCCAGGTAACCCACCAACTAAAAGCAAATGCCTCAATAAGCCAAGCCAACACTACGTGAAACACAGAAGAACCATTGCAGCTGAGCCCAGCTATAATTGCTAGCTCGCAGAATGGAGAGGGGGAACATTGGTATTTTAAGTTTTGGGGTGGTTTGTCATATAGCAAAAGCTGACTGACAAAAGTAGATTTTAATTAAATTTCAACATAATCCTACTACAAGTTCCCTACCTGAAGTTTCAATTATCAGTCTATTACTACAGAAATGTTTCTAAATTTCCAACTGATCACTCAACTGATTGCTGTGAATTTTTGATTCTACAACTGAGTTTTCTTTTTTATTTGTAAAATGATTCTCATTCAACAAAAATATAAATCACTGAGTCAAGTCCAGGTTGGTGTAAAACATCAATTTTCCCCCCTAAGTTTCAGTGAGGGCAATTCACATGGAATTTTCATATAATTCCTCTCACTGGAATACAATTTCTTTTAGGGGAGGATTTTTGTCTGTTCTCGTTATTGCCACAACCCAAGGACCTAGGATGGTGCTTGGTACAAAGCAAGAACTTAATACTTATTAAATAAATGTGACAAGTGTAGTGTATTAAAATTTAAATAAATGCCAAGAAATTATCATTTCACGGTACATCCAGTCAAGTTTTTGTAGGGATAGCGATAAAATGATTTTCGATCTGTAAAAACAAATTCCTTAATTTCATATGAAGAGAGTATTATAAATTCTTCCACAGGTAGTTAGGCAGCTAATAACCTGAGAAGTGGGGTGTAATTAAGGCATATCACTCTGAGGAGAAAAGCAAGTATCCTTTCTATCTCTGCACCTATGTTGTAGTCATTAAAACCTTACAGTCCATTAGCCCATTAAAAATCACAGGGTACAAAAACAGTGATGTATAGGTGATTCAGTATTCCATATCGCTTTCTTTGTGAAAGCATTTACTTATCAAAGTGACAAAATACTCAGCAACTGCAACAGTAGAATACTTATTTAAAAAGAAAGCTAAAAAAGCCGGCTTATAATTAGTTATTTGCATGCTATCACACTCAGAAAAATACTAATACATAATTAAAAGATGTGATCAAGAACTAGAATAATCACATTCCATTTTCTTATGTGTTGTCACAGCAGCTGTGGTTACAGTAAACACAAAGTCAAAACCAATTATTTTAGGTTCCACATATTTTTGCACTGTTTTAGGAAAATGGTGTAGGATTATTTATTGAGAAACAAATTTTGGACACTTTCCATTTTAATAGCTAATGCCAGTCACCATCCCTGAAGAATGTATTAACTACAGAATATCACACAGCCATGAAAGAGATTGAGCAAGAGCCACAGTCTGGACAAAGACATACTACCATGTGAAAAAGGAAGTCGTAAAACACTTTGAGGAGTATATTACACTTACTGTAAGAAATTTAAAAGTCAATAAGTGTAAGGGCGAAAAAGAAAGTGTATATACCAAACTGCTGATGATGATTTTCTTTGGAAGTTATTTAGAGGGGACAAACATACTCTGCATTATGAAGCTCAGCAATATTTGAATTTCTTATTACACACATGCATTTTTGTTCCAATAGCTCTGTTTACCTTTTCGATATCTGTCATTTCTAAAATATCTGCCTTTTATTTTTTTAAATATTTATTTATATATAAATGTAAAAATGTATATTTATATATAAATGTATATATATGTATTAGGGAGACAGAGAAAGAGCACAAGAGCATGCAATCAGGCCAAGGGGGACAGAGAGAGAGAGAATCTCAAGCAGCCTCCCTGCTGTGCGGATCCGATGCAAGGCTCAATCTCACAACCATGAGATCATGGCCTGAGGTGAAATCAAGAGTGGATTTAGTAATCCACTTGTTTCAATTATGATGCTTTCAACAAATTACAATGACCCTACCAACAGTTTCTTAAATAAGAGATGACATCAGACCAAGTTTTCATTCCTCCTCTCCATCTGTCATTGATTTCAGTAAGAAGAAATTTGTAGCCAGGTAGCTTGAGGATTTATTTGCAGTAATAAGTATACCAAACATGTCTTCAAGCACCCATGTTCTCTTCCTTTTTCCCCCTCTGTTATTCTCTGAGTTTTGGATATTTAGCCTTGGGTTTGTTTCTTCATCCATACAAGATGGCTACCATAACTCAAATCTTCACGAACTCATGTAACTAGGTTCAAAGTGGATGTACAAGTGGACAATAATTGAACTCCCCTCTTGTTTATTTTTCCCCATGTCAAGGAAGAAAATATTTTTCAGAAGCCCTTTTCATGCTGAGCCTTGTGATTTGTGACATCTGGACCCACCACCCACAAAGGGGACAGATTTCCACAACTTGATTCATTCCCCAAGGCTAGAGGTTTCATCAGCACTGAAAAAGGAAATTGCCTGAATTATTCTTCTCATTTCAAGAAGGTAATTCCCTCCTGTTTATTTGATGGTTTTAAACACATGTACATCAATAAGCCCTTTTGAGTTATTTCTATTTCCTCACATGTGGGTTCTGCCACTGTGCGGAATAGCTGAGTGTCACTAATGGTGACATATGTTCTCAGGTTCCCTGTGATGTTTACTTGAGAATTTATTTCCCTGACCTAATCATTCTTTCCAAAGCTTCATATCTTTTTAAAACTTTTGATTGTTCTGTTTGCTGCCCTCACCACCACCTCTATAGTAATCCATTTCT
The DNA here is from genome assembly GCA_004023965.1 of Spilogale gracilis. Taxonomy (NCBI): domain Eukaryota; kingdom Metazoa; phylum Chordata; class Mammalia; order Carnivora; family Mephitidae; genus Spilogale; species Spilogale gracilis. Next base: position 51,801 of record PITA01007564.1, on the reverse strand, counting down.
TTTTCTTAATTAGTACCGGATCCTTTGCTTAACCCCACATGAGTCTGATGCCAAAGTGCTTTCTACTACGTGGGGCTCGTTCCTGTAGGGGAAGCCTCAGAAATGAGGTGAAGGTAAGGGTTAGGTTGCCCTGGGTAAGAACGAACAGAATGCAGAAATGTGGACATATGAGTGTGATCGTCAGCACCATACTCGGTGACTGGCACACAGGAAGGCTTTAGAAATGGCGGCTTTAGTTGTGATGATGTGGCAAGAAGGAGTAATTGAAATCTGTATACTCTTAACTGGGCTGGCACAAACCAAAGCTATATTTGAATATTTAAATCTGCAAACAAGGAAGCATGGCACACTACAACAAAAACTAATGATGTACTATATGGTGACTAACATAACATAATTTTTAAAAGTTAAAAAAAACACAATTAAAATATAAATAAATAAACAGTTGAATCCTAGCACTTGGAAAATCCTTTTTTTTAATGACATTTCTTTGACATTAGAAAAATAAAACAGGGGGTGCCTGGGTAGCTCAGTTGGTTGGGCACCCAACTCTTGGTTTTGGCTCAGGTCGTGATTTCAGGGTCATGGAATCAAGTCCAATTTCAGACTCTGCACTCAGCGGGAAGGAGTCTGCTTGAGGGTCTCTCTTCTCTCTCCCTCTGCCCCTCCCCCTGCTCACATGTGCTCTCTCGCTCTCTTCTCCTCCTCCTCTTCTCTCTCTCTCTCTCACATAAATAAATAAATCTTTTTTTGTTGTTTTTCAAAGATTTTATTTATTTATTTCACAGGGAGAAACACAGCTAGAGAGGAAACACAAGCAGAGGGACTGAGAGAGGGAGAAGCTGGCCTCCCGCCAAGCAGGGAGCCTGATGTGGGGCTCGATCCTGGGACTCCAGGACCGTAACCCAAGCCAAAGGCAGTCACTTAACCAACTGAGCCACCCAGGTGCCCCAAATAAATAAATCTTTAAAAAATAAAGTAAAAAAGGATACAATCTTACCAAGGTAAAGTAGTGCTTTCCAAATATCTTCACGTTATGGAACATATAGAAGGTGATAATTTGGAGGTAAACTAGGGGATTTTGCATCCTGCATGGGGCTGCTGTGGCTGGTGTTGAGCACCCCAAGAACTCCAGCCACCCTAGATCTTTTGAAGTGCCCACAAGAGTGATCCGTCTTCCATAGGACACTAGCTGGGAAGTTCTGATATGTATTTGAGTTTTGAATCCTGGCTCCTCTACTTCCTTTTCTGAGCAGTATAAGCTCTCTGAATCTCAGTTTCCCCATCTGCATAATGGGAAGCAGAATAAAACTTACTCTAGCAGCTTCTGGAAAGATTAAATAATAAAATAGCAAGATGTGTTAAATAAATAATCAGTACTCTGCTTACATTTGGTTGTTGTTGCTGTTATATGTGGAAGCTGAGAAAGAAGATCGCTCTTTACTGCATAAAATAAGAACTCTGTGAAAGGGAAAGAATGATTTTCAGCATTCCAGTCTTCTAAAACCTGTCTTAACATTTCCCATGAAACACATCAGCAACACAGAAGTATCTCATTTCTCTTGATAGAGAAAACACCCTCCATCCACCAGAGGCAGTCATTCTGGTATGACTTCAGACCCTTATGGCAACATAAATTAGATCTTCCTTGTAGATTTTAGGAAACATTTAACTGTTTAATTCACCTGCATCATTTTTCAGCTTTTGCCCTCCTTCTGCAATCTGCCCCTTGACTCTTTCTGAAGCTAGTTCTCCTTAAAACCAGCTATGTGACTGTAATATGAACAGTAGCACTACAGCAACCCATCCCCTGGTCCATGGGTCCAGGGGTGGTCTTTTGATCCAGAATCCACCAACCAGAGACCTTCTTGGGAAAGCGAGAAATAGAACTAAGAAAAAGAGGCTGGGCACATGTTCTAAACCAGAAGCTCTAAAGCCAGAGAAGCTCCCAAAGGCCAACAGGGAAAAGGCCAGCATGCTAGCAAAGGGGAGACTAAGAGAAGACTAAAGTTGATGCACCAGGTGTGCAGAGAGGCACAGGATGGAAGAATGAGACAATGGTGCCCAGGGCGTCTGTGTCTCTGAATCCAGTTACTGCTATTCCATAGCCACATACCTATCCTGACGTTGGGGGAGATAGCTCAGAATCCTTAACGATAAACTCCTCTTTTCACTCAAACTTATCTGTGATGCTTTTTGTCACTTACAACCAAAAGAGACACCAAAGCGGCTGCAAACCCTTATTATTATTCCCCCATTAAATACATCTGTACATCAGAGATTCCCTTTCTCTTTATAGAGAAATGGCAGCCGCCATCTGCTTGAGTTGATATATTTTAGGCAGGACTTCAGAACTTTGTAGCAACACAAATTAATTCTTCTTGGGGATATAGTCAGTGTGTGAGAGAGAATTACAGCCATCTTGGGGCCTTCGTGAAAAATCAACCACCACACAGCCTGTTACTTTCTGAAATTTGGGCCACATTTGAATGCTTGGATTTAGCAAATGAAAAATTGGGAGAACGGATAAGTTAGTCCCTGTGTGTGTGTGTGTGTGTGTGTATGTGTGTGTGTGTGTGTGTGTGTGTGTGTGTTTTGAGATACAGATAGAGAGACAGAGTGGGGAGGTAAGGGATGGGGGAAAGATGGAAAGTTCAATGCAACGTCCAGCTCATTGATTCCATAGACGATGGTGCCAAGGCCAGAGACAAAACAGTTTTAAGGAAGGTCAAGAGTAAACAGGGGTAGAAAATGCTGATTTTATTCACTCACTCCAGATACGTTCACCAAGGGCCTTCCTCATCTCAGGGACTATACTCTACCCTAGGTCCATCCATATCCTCTTTTTCAAAAAATACTGTGGACCTCTTTTCACCTGTACGATGTCCATATGAATTTCTCCGCAAAATAAAGGCTTTGGAAGGTAGAACCCCAAGGGTACGATAAGGAGGAGGAGGGAGAGGAGGAGGAGGACTTCCAAGAGTCATAACCGGAGTTCCTGTATATTCAGTGCACGTCATAACAACTCTTCCACCTTAATGAACAGCTGTAGCACGTAAACAAAGGCTTCCATGTCTAGAGCCCCTACCTGAATTTCTCTGCTCCCCTCGTAAAAGGTGGGCGGCATAACAAGCTAAGAACATGGGATGTTGGTTACAGTTATTTACAGTTTAGTTTATTTATAATCATTTATTGGCTATGTGCAATTGGGCTAGTTACTTGACTCCTCTGTGCCTCACTTTCCTCATCTGCAAAACAGAGATAGATAGCAATACAGCTGACCACAGAGAATGGCATGAGGTCCTTCATACAAAGCCATTAAAATGTTGCCAAGAATATCACTGGCATTTGTGTAATACATACTAATTGTTCAGCATTGTTATTGTTCCTATGACAAATACTCAGTGCTGGGTACGGTGCCAATTATTTCACATATACCATTTCATTTAATCTCAACAGTCCAAGAGTAGCGAGGGGACCATCCACACCCTGAGACACTGACTTGGCAACACACAGCTGCTAACTGCAGAGCAGAGATACAAACCCAGATCATTTTAAACCCAAAGAATATAAACTTCTCCCACACACACACTAACCACAGAAATGGCCAATGCTGCAAAACAAAAGACAAGCAGAAGATTGTTCTAGACTATATGGATATCCTAATCACCCAGGATATTTAATTTATGAATTCCTAATCCCCATCCAGACACCTAATTGGGACATACTGAGTTAGCTGCAGAAAAGTACCATTTGCATAAACCTCCCAGAGCTTTGCTGAAGGTTGCTTTGCAATTTGCTTGATCCAGATTCAGATCTAAGGTTGGTCTGGTCCCTCGGGGATTCTTGGATGTAGCAGGGCCAGACTCCAGTCTGAAGCCTGGGATTGACCTGGAAAATGGACAGGTGGGATATTTCAGGCAGGACCAATCATCTGATCAAAGGAGAGAGGCACAAATGCATGCAGTAAACCAGGGAGTACTGAGGGAACTTCACTGATGGCAGTCGTAAGAAGCTGCCAGAAATCAAGCTGGAAAGGGAAGCAGAGGTCAAACCGGAAGAGCTCATGCTTTATTAAGCTGCACCACTATGACAGTCATGCTCAGCTTTGGGACGGGCATTTCCATATTGGGGCTTGCATCATGGAGCCATGTGATAATGCCTTAGCTTCCTAAGTGGTCCTCTCACTTGGCCTCTTGATTCTCTGTGTTCCTTCCCGAAACAGTTACAGTCAAGTCAATTTCAACAAAATAAACCAATTCCTGGGATGCCCGGGTGGCTCAGTCAGTTAAGTATCTGCCTTTGGCTCAAGTCATGATCCCAGGGTCCTGGGATCAAGCCCCACAGCAGGCTCCTTTTTAGGCGAGTTGCCTGCTTTTCTCTCTCTGCCTGCCTGTCCCCCTGCTTGTGTGTACGCACACAGTCTCTCTCTCTCTCTCTCTGACAAATAAATAAAATCTTTAAAAAATAACAATTTTACAATAAATAAATAAATAAATAAACCAAATCCTATCACTATCCTGTAATGGCTTCCCATTGCCTTAGGAACAAAGTCCAAACTCAGGACAGTCTCTACACCCAGACTGCTCTTCTCCTGCTGGGCTCATCTCTCAACACCTTCCCCCATCAAGAGGCTCAGTCTTTGGCCTGATCTTTCTCTTCCTTAAACCCCAATCCTGCTCTGGGTGCAGGGCCTTTTCCCAACCATTCTTTTCTCTTGCAAAGCTCTTCAGTCAGTGCATCATTTGAGACTGAGCGTAAATGCTGCGTCCTCAGAGAGTGGACACCCATCCACCCAATCTAGAGTTTATTCACATACCTCCCAAACCTTCTTTATCACATGCCTGCTTTCTCCCTTCATAGCATGTACCACTACCCATCCTTATCTTGTTTATCTGTTTTATAGTCACCCCACTCCAACATGGAAGTGCCATGTGGGGAGGAGCCTCCCAACTGTGACTGTCCCTACAATTCTTCCCGTGTAGGATCCTTTCTAAAAGTGAAGACTCCAACAACTCTGTTCTTATTATGTTAATGGAATTTAATTAAACTAATGATGTCTGACTTCCAACTGTCTCTGGCTACTCTCCTTCCCCAACTCCTCCTCCCTCCCACAGCGGTTTAAATAGCTCTAAAATATGAGAACACGTTTACAATTATTCTGGCAAAAAGAGTTAATTAACAGCATACTTAATCACACTTTTTGAGTGCTAATATATCAGCATTGGATGTCATTTTCATTAATATGCTGCAATATTTATATTTCTTAAGACTGAAAGGATGTTGCTAATGAGGTAGACAGGAAGAGATCATTTTCTTGCTGAACAATGTCCATATGATTAAGTGCTCAGACTGTGGTTTAAAAAAAAAAAAGAAAAAATGAATGCAACAACCCTGAAATCCTTTCCGTACAGACAAGTCAATGTTTTTCACAAAAATGTTGTTGCAAATCAAGGCAGCCTCGTGGATGGCAGAGATTTAGCCTATGAATGTCAGATTTACAATGCAATGTGTCGATGCTCTGACGCACTGATAAACAAGCTCAAGTCATATCATTTGCACTGCGTCATTTGTTCATGGGCAGCCTACAGATCATTCCAAAGATTACCCTGGCTAAATCCATTATCAGTCTGAAAGGCGCGGCTATCAGTACCTTGAGTTCTGTTTCCATCCGATTCTGGTTAGTAACGGGTAGCAAAGCGTTTTCCAGACTAGCACAGAGGGGAAGAAGATCTCATTCAGATTCTGACTGGAGGTGTTGACATTTAAATCTGTCACCAGCTTCATCCTAATTGCAAGATTTCTTGCACTTTATTATGTTTAAGTCTTAATTGCATATTTAATCATGGGGATGGCGACCAACACAAGGCAAGGTAGAGAGACAACTGGATCACACTCAGAGTGTCCAAGAGGGACAAACAAAAATTCAGCATCTCTTTAGAAAGGCAGAGAAGAGAAAAACTTGGAACCAATAAAGAAAAGAAGAGAGAGAGAGAGAGAGAGAGAGAGAGAGAGAGAGAGAGAGAGGAGGCTAAAGCTGTTTATTCCCCTTCCCTGTTGTGATTGCCACCATTTCTTCTACATCGCTTTTTATCAAGAGGATCCTAAAGCAACTTTATATGGAAGATATGCCTGAATGAAATTAAATTCAGGTAAAAGCCATTTAAACAAAAGGCCATTTGTTTCATCTGTCTTTCCCCAGCAGGCAAATTTACTACAGTTTATAACCACCTAGAAAAAGAATCAGATTTTTAATGATGTTTAAAAAAAAAATCCCTTAAACTGCAGGAATCTTCTCTCTCAGCACTCTGAATTAATCTTCTATAGAGTCCCAAGTCTAGAGTAGACCTGAGCTGGGACCATAACGAAACAACAACAAAAAAACTGAACATGAAAGATTCCTTTAAACCATAATTAAGCCAGACAATTGTGATTTTCTTCACTTCTGTTTATTATTTTAACATATTTATTAAGTCCCTATTTTTTTCTTAAATTATGTTTATTTATTTATTATTTCAACAGACATGTATTAAGTCCCTATTTATGAGGCACTGAATATGGAAAAGTGGACAAAACAAATCAAAACCTCTATCTTGGGGAGGGGGGACAAGAGGCAGGATAAGAGGACCCTAAGATCACCTCCCCCACCAGGTACAACTATATAACCCTCATGTCAGTGTGAATAACCCAGAAAGTGACCCAAAGACTGGCAGAACAAACTCGACAACTAGAGGAGAGGCCACACACAAGAAAGTAAAAGGAGTGGAGCTACAGTTTGAGAACTAAACAGACTGCTGCCCTCTGAGATCAGGAGGGAGCTGGGGTCATGAAGAAGGGTGAGAAAGAGACTATCACACCAGGGAGCCCACCTGGGGTAGACAGATCCCATGTAATATTTCAGACCTAAAGACATAATTGAAAATGAAGGGATGGGGAATCATTTATCATGCAAATAGATGTCAAAAGAAAGCAATGGTAGTAATACTTGTATCGAACAAAATTGACTTTAAAGCAAAGACTGTAATAAAAGACAAAGAAGGACACTATATAATAATAATAAAATGGATGATCCAACCAGAAGATATAATGGACCCCACATGGGAGCACTCAAATACATAAAACAGTTAATAACAAACATAAAGGAACTAATTGATAGTAATACAATAATAGTGGAGGACTTCAACACCCCATTTAGATCAGTGGACAGGTCATCCAAACAGAAAATCAATAAGGAAACAGTGACATTGAATGACACATTGGACCAGATCGATCTCACAGAGATATTCAGAACATTCCACCCTAAAACAGCAGAATGCTCATTATTTTCAAATGCACATGCACAGTCTCCAGAACAGATCACATATTAGGCTACAAAACAAGTCTCCACAATTCAGAAAGGTCACAGTCATACCAGTCATCTTTTCTGATACAACACTAAGAAACTAAAAGTCAACCAGAAGAAAACACCTGGAAAGGGCACAAATAAGTGGAGATTAAATAACATGTTACTAAACAATGAATGGTCAAGAAAGAAATCAAAGTAGAAATCAAAAATTGGAAGACAAATAAAAATAAAAACACAATGGTCCAAAGCCTTTGGGAGGCAGAAAAAGTTATTCTAGAGGGAAATTAATAGTAATACAGGCCTACCTCAAGAAGCAAGAAAAGTATCAAATAAACAACTGAACCTTATATCTAAAGGAACTACAAAAAGATTAACAAATGAAACTCCCACCAGGAGAAGGAAGGTGATAATAAAGACTAGAGCAAAAATAGATGATATGGAAACTAAAACAAAGAAACAAACAAACAAACAAACAAAAAAAACACCCCACAATAGAATAGACCAATGAAACCAAGAGCTGGTTCTTTGAAAAGATCAACAAAATTGATAAACTTCTAGCCAGACTCATCACCCACTCATTCACTCACTCAATTAAAGGGGGGGGGGGGGGGAGAAAGGATTCCAATACACAAAATCACAAATGAAAGAGGAGAAATAACAACCAATATCATAGAACTACAACTGTGAGAGAATATTATGAAAAATTACATGCCATCAAATTGGACAACCTAGAAGAAATATATAGATTCCCACAAACATATAACCTCCCAAAATGGAAGCAGGAAAAAATAGAAAATTTGAATAGATCGATTATAAGTAATGAAGTTGAATCAGTAATCAAAAACTCCCAATAAACAAAAGTCCAGGACAAGATGGCTTTGCAGGCAAATTCTACCAAACATTTAAAGAAGACTAAATACCTATTCTTACACCATTTCAAAAAATAGAAGAAGGAAAACCCAAATTAATTCTGTGTGACCAGCATTACCCTGATACTCAGATCAGATAAAGACACTGAGAGAGAGAGAGAGAGAGAGAGAGAGAGAACGAGAGAGAGAGAGAGAGAGAGAGAGAGAGAACGAGAACTACAGGCCAATATCTCATGAACATAGATGCAAAAAACCTCAAAAGAAAAACAAAAATACCAGCAAACCAAACCCAACACATTAAAAGAACCATTCACCAAGCTCAAGTATCCTGGGATACAAAGATAGTTTAATATTTGCAAATCAATCAACATGATACATCACATCATAGCAGAAATGATAAAAACCACATGGTCATTTCAACTGATGCAGAAAAAGCATTTGACAAAATACAACATCCATTCATGATAAACCAGATACAGTTAGAGGGAATACCCCCTCAACATAATAAAGGCCACATCTGAGAAACCCAAAGTGAGCATCATACTCAGTGGGGAAACACTGAGACCTTTTCCCTTAAGGTCAGGAACAAGCTGTCCCCTCTTGCCAATTTTATCCAACACAGTACTCGAAGTCCTAGACAGAGCAATCAGACAACAAAAAGAAATAAAAGGCATCCAAATCAGTAAGGAAGAAGTAAAACTTTTGCTATTTGCACATGACGTGATACTATATAAAGAAAATCCTAAGGACTCAACCAAAGAACTACTAGAACTGGTAAATGAATTCAGTAAGGTTGCAGGATACAAAATCAATGTACAGAAATCTGTAGCATTTCTATACACTAATCCTGAAGCAGCAGAAAGAGAAATTAAGAAAACAATCCCATTTCCAACTGCACTGAAAATAATAAAATACCTAGGAATAAATTTAATCAAAGAGGTGAAAGATCTGTACTCTGAAAGCTATAAAATATTCATGAAAGAAATTAAAGACAACACAAAGAAATGGAAAGACATCCCATGTTCATGGATTAAAAGAACAAATATTGTCAAAATGTCTATACTATCCCAAGCAATCTACAGATTTAATGCAATCCCTTCCAAAATATCAACAGCATTTTTCACATAACTAAAGCAAACAAACTATACACAAATTTGTGTGGAACCACAAAAGACCCTGAACAGCGAAAGCAATCTTGAAAAAGAAAAAAAAACGGAACTGAAGGTATCACAATCCACACTTCTAGTTCTACTGCAAAGCTACAGTAATCAAAATAGTATGGTACTGGCACAAGAAGAGATACATAGATCAATAGAACAGAATAGATAACTCAAATACAATCCCACAATTACATGGTCAATTAATCTTTGGAGATATCTGGACAATAAACATAATGAATAAGTAAATGTTAGAAGGTGCAAATGCTATAGAACAAGTTTTGAGAGAGATCATAAGGAAGCAAGCAGGGGAAGGGGGCTGGGAAGGCCAAGGGCAAAGACAGTCTGTAATAAGTAGTGAGGTATCTATTATTGCATAACAAATTACCCCATAACTAAGCAACTGAGAACTACAAGCACATATTTGTCAGTGTCCAAAAGTCAGATACCCATAAGCAGCTCTGCTAGATGGTTCTGACTGAAGATCTCCCACATGGTGCTTGGCAAGCTGCAGGGAGGCTACAATCACCTCAATGCTCAAATGGGACCAGAAAAGCTGCCATCAAGTTCACTCACATTTTTGGTGGTAGGTCTCCATTATCTGCTGGCTCTTGGCCAGAGATTTTGTGCCACAGGATTATTTTTTGTTCTCTTACCTATTACCCTTTTCAGGTACTGATTCACAAAGTAAAGGGGAACTTTCCCAGGAAACTTGAGCATGTGTTTTCAAGGGGGCTGACTGATACATGAGATGTAGCCTGTGATCACAGTCCACACTGAGAACTCTAGCAGCTATCATTTGTTGAGAGCTCATGTTGGCTAAACACTGTGCTAAGCTATGTGTTAACTCTAGTGAATTTAATCACAGAAACCTCTGGAAAAGAATAACTGTTTCATTTTATGGTTGAGCAAACAGAGATCTGTAGATGTGAACTTTTGCCCAATGACTTGCCCAATGTCACACAGCTATTAAATGTTGGCACTGGAACTCCAAAACCATTCTAAAATACCTCCTTAGAAGAAAGAAATCTGTCTAGTTTCCATGGAATGAGCCCACTTTTTCCTTAAGCAATTCAGTCCAATGTGGCCATTTAAACAACCATGATAGTAATAAAAATAACAAGCAGCAAAATAAAATTCCTGCAATTAATGCACGTATATATACAGACAAAAATTTAAATATCACACATATAAGTATAAATATAATATTTACTATCAGCAGAGATCCAAGGAGATGAAGCAAGATGTTAGACTAGCCTGTAATGTTAAAAGTCCAGCAACAAGAATTTCCCAATTAAAAAGGCTCAAGCTCAAAAGAAATTCAGCTCATAATTCGTTGTGGAAGAAGAGATATGGAACCCCGTAGCATTTTTAAAAAACACTTTCCTGATGACAACTACAATTTAAAGGATCTTATTGATGATGAACTATTCTCCTTCATGATTAAGCCTGCCTTTCTAAACAATTCATGGGGTACGGCAGCACATCAGGTAATTGATTTAATTGGGAAATGGATCTGGGTTCCAAGTGGCAAAGGGACATATAAAAGGGGCCCAACTCTGGAGACATCTTATTTCTACCTTTATTGAGATATCTCCATAAATCATTCATGGCTCTGCTCATTCCTGACACATGAGAGAGTCAATAACTTGTAGAGATAAACCATTTTCCCCGTGTTTACTCCCAAAGTACCTTCAAAATTTATGCAACAAAACCTGCCGATAAATAACCAGTTTCAAGCTCCTGATGTAACTTCACCTTTAAATCATTTTTTTTACCGATTAAAGAAACACCATAACTGAGAAGTAGTCTCTACACACAAACAACACTTTACAGTTTAGCATAGAGGCAACTCTAAGGTGGGTACAACAAGGTACTATTTTTCCCAAAGTCACTCCTTTCCTCTAACTGGTTGAAGCCATTGTCCTAAGTCCCTTAACCACTTTACATAGACTCAAAAATTCTTGGTTATTTTGGCTACTAAATCTTAAGGCAGTGCAACTTAACACCTCAACTTCATGTTCACCTCCAAGTTCATCTCTTCCAAGTGCATCCTAGACTTGTGAACAGAGGTGTATGGCATGGAAGAGGGCATGGAGAGCTCCTTACACACTTACTCACCACCCCCTCTTTGACACTAACACTTGTAGTGTTGGGGGCTGGGACAAGCACTGAAAAGGAGGGAAAAGCCTCCTTACTGAAGAGCCCTGTTCTCCCATGTTGTTGCAGCCTCCTTGATATCCTTCACTAGCCATCAGTGCCTTCTGGGTGGCAGCATCCAAATGCTGCCTTTCATGGGTCACGGGTCTGAGTGTTTTGTCGGGTCTATGGGGTCTTCCCCATGACACCCACTCTACCTACCACTTCCCACAGCTTCTTTGTCCAGGGGGCGAATTGCAGGGCCATATACCAGTAAGACAGTGCTAGTGGGGCTCCCTTACTACTTAAGGGACTCCTGAGCAACTCCTCCATCTTTACTGTGTTACACACCAGAAGTGCAAGACCACCCCAGGCTAAGCCCATGAGTTTTCCCCAAACCCTTCATTACCCTCTTTGAGTAAGTAGACACACAAAACCAAAAATTTACTGTGTGAAGCAGTATCCCACCAGGAAATAAAACAATGGACCCTTCTTATAGGGGTAACTATACTATCAGTAATTCCCAGGAAGAATTCCGTTGTTTGGATCAGGGAAAGAATAAGATGGGTAGGTGGCACCTCTTGTTTTCACTTTGGATCTTAAGGCAATATTGTAGGAAGATAGGAAAAGCCAGTTTCCCCTCCTGTAAAATGGAAGACCATAAAGTCATGCTTCTTGTGGAAAGGATATACATAACAAAAGAAAATGCTTAGCAAATTTCTCAGGCACGATGAACTGGGGATGATGATGATAATGATGAGGGTGATAGGTCCAAAAGCCCAAATTCAACTCTGTTCTCTGTTTTCTTCAAATAGCTGCAGATTAAGTGGAGGTGAGGGAAATCCTGTGTTTGCATTCTGCACCACACCAATAACTATAATCCTAAAGTGCCTCCTCCACACCTCCTCCCTCACTGGTGCAATCTCTTCTGCTACACATCAGTGTTGACACTGAACTTGGGCAGTGGAAGAAGAGTTCAATGAACAGGATAGGAGAAAAGCAAAAAAGGAAGATAAATAAAAGGCGAGGGAAAATTACAAGAGGCAGAGAGAGTTTTCTTGGGGATGATCTCACATCTGTAAGCATTATAGTTGTCCCTGCACTGTAACGGATGGAAAACCAGGAGAGAACACCCATCTCCATGTAAGACGCCCACGTGTAGGGATCCCTCAGCAACCGGCTGCTTGTTGTGATTAAAGAAATGAATTGAAGTGAAATAAAAGCACGTGTGTCGCTTTTTATCCTAAAAGCCATCTTTCCTTTTTAGCAAAAGAGCATATTCAATTATCTCTTTCAATGGATAAAAATGATCTCCACCTTGAAAATAAATATTTGCTTCTGAAGATCACATTACTGAAAATCAAATTATATGCTTGTTTTTATTATTAACAAGAATAAGTTCCAAAGCCCTTTATGCATTGCACCTGTCACTCTCCATATCCTACAATCAAATTTCCCTTTAAATCTCATCAAATAATTCCCAAAGTCATTGAAGAGGCAATAAAATGAGGTTATGACACAGTGCTCACAGAGAGCTAAATGTCTTTCATATATCTTTAAGTGGTTATTAATCTCTGAATTAGTTTAGAATACATTAACCTTCAAGGTAAATTAGATCAATCAGGAAAATGACTCTCGGGAGCGGGACTGTCTTTTTTTATGTTGTTGTTTTCGTATCCAGCTTATGTGCCAAGATGTAGCCATGGTGCTGGTTCCATTAGCCACCATTAACTATGGGGCTCCTGGGGCGGTGGCAGGATAGGTGTGGTGGTGGAAGGAGATAGTCTTGGGGCTCTTTCCCCCTGGATGGGTGCTCATCTATACAGAACACAGGATGAGCAGACATGAACAAAACATCATCTCTATAGAATAGGCAAGATGATTTGACTCCTGCCATGGGGGAACAGCGTATCTAGTTCCCTATTTCCCTGGCTAGCGGCATGTTAGAGTTCTCTGTCCAATAATGGCAGGGTAGAAGAAAGCACAAGAAGTGACACCTTTTAAAAAAAATCTAAGTAATTGCTTTTAAAAGCCTTTGAAGCAGATGAACCCACAATCTTCAAACTTATTTTCAATAAAAAAGAGAACGATCTCAAGAAAGTAATTGGAACTGTAGAAAAATAGTAGAAATATATGCCTATTACTTTTCTATACAATAGAAACCTAATGATGGTGATAATCATTTTAATAATTGTTCCATCTTGAGTTGATATGGTTGGTGCTTTGGCTCATCATAACTCAAAATTCTCTATTACATTGCTCAGTGAATAAAAAAAAGATACGGGAAGCCAAATTGGGGTACAGGGAGTGGGGCATACGCTCCCAGTTCTTAATGACTTGAATGATACATTTTGGAGAGGTCAGGAGCCCAGTGTTAGAGATTCTGCCTGATGGCTTGTTGGTAGGTTGCTCCTCTTGGGGTCCTGGTGTTACATATTATTTGGGATTCACAGTAGACTTGGCCCTAACAAATATTGTCAGGTGCTGTTTTAAGCTGTTGTGATGCCACCAAATAACTCAACTTAAGTTTATATTGCAAAGAAAATCAAAACATACTTTTCCCAATATTTTTTTCTCTCTCTTTTCTCAAAATTCATAGCCAAGAAATCACAGAAAGGAGAAGAAAACTGCTGAAAGAATATTCATGGATGATTTTCAGGACAGGGAAAGAAAAGGCAACCTCTTTGGTCAATGCCTCAGAGGATTGCATGGAGTCACCCATGCATCCTTCAAAAAGGTGGAAAACACTGGCAAAGAAGCTCACGGCTTATTAAGTTACATAAATTTTGGAAATTTAAATTTTTGGAAAGAGGACTGTGTCAAAGCACGTGATCGACCCCCATCCCCATATAAGAGTTATTACTGAGGTTAATGTATGGCCGTTAAAAAAATGTAAAACAGAAAAAGGGAGAATCGTAGTTAAATGAATCGAGTTGAAGAGACATCTGAGAGCAGGTGCTCCTTGCACGCTATACTGATCAGTCTGAAAGAATCATAGAATTACAATATCCAGTACAGAAAAAGTCATGGAGATAAATCTTAAGTGGAAAGATAGTGAAGTGGGGCTTTTATTAATCTTTTCATGAAGTGTTTCTTTTTCTTTTGTAAAAATGAAGGAGCAGTTTGCAAAAATGAGAGCAATTCAAATGGCCATTCTTAATGAACCTCCACTTTCTAGAAGATAAAATATCCCATTATTTTCTTTTCTCCCATCTCCTCTAAAATTAGAGAAAACTGTGAATTGGGGCCTGGCTTTCTTTAACAATGTATAAGACAAATAATCCCTTAATGATTTCATTTCCAATACGAATACGTGACTGACAGAGCATACTATAAGACAAAACATTTACTTGAAATAAATCATACTTTTAATTGGTACTTTAATTGAAGGGATGTTAAATATAATGACAGGATATTATCCCCGATTGTACTCTTTGGGCAAAATTTTATGCTGGTGTTTATTGTTTGTGTTAACATTTGAGCCAATGATGATGTTTTTACATTTGTTTTTCTTCAACGATTTATGTCAGTGTTTCACATTGGGAATAGAGGTATGAGTTGCAGTCTTGAGTAAATGAGTCTTGCTGACTTCTTTTTGCAACTGATGGGTTTCTTATGTTTCTGCAGATTTTGTGGAAGCTTTTGTTCCAGACCATCGTTTCAAGGATGCTTATATGGCAAAGGGCTTAGAAACAGGCATAGTAGTCTGTGGGTAGATTTGTTTCCTGATCGGTGTAAGTAAGATAATTTCTCGTTCCAGGCAAAATTTGGACAGCACCCGCTCATAAAAGATTGGATTTCCCTAAGCTGGGGGTTTCACGGCTATGTCTACAGCATCCACCTGGCTGGCTTCCCGTCATGGCCATGGAATTTGGGGAAAGAGAAGAGATGTGAACCTGCTTCTTCATGCTGTGAGTAACAGCAGTCCTTTGTCTCAGACCCAGCCGTCTTGTGTTTTCCGCCAGCATCTAAGAAGCTGTGGCAGGCTCTGTTGTTAGTTCCTAAGCAGAATTAAATCTCAAACTTTTCAGAGTCCTTGACATAAATGAGAGACTTATCCAGAAAATTTAAAAAAAAAAAAATTGTTGCTTAGGCTGAAAATGTTACTATATCAAATGCCCAATCTTGGGAGGGAGCAGTTCAATTTCTTGCAGGCAAGAGCTATAGGATGAAATATAATTTTGTTTCTTTTTCTGTTTTTCTTTCTGTGACATCTGCAGAGCACACATCCTAATCCAGCACCCTCGGGCTGTCAGCAGAGCTAGGTACCATGGCGTAAAGTCTGTTCTTGAGAGAGGAAACCCTTAACACACCAAAAGGATGGACACTACTTCCTATTTAGGAACGTGCTGGTGAAGACCAAGGTGCTGATCCATTACATACCAATTCCTTTGATCCTGCTCTGAGAATTAGCTCATGACATCAGTAGCTGAGATTACAAGACGTGAGGAAGCTAGAGAGAAAGGGGGGAGGATCATGTAAATGAATTAATGGACGGATAACCTTGTTCCTGCAGCTTTGGAGAATATAAGGGGAGATGTATGGCCTAGTCTCCCACTCAGGGAAGTAGATTCCATGGGTTACAAATCTCGGCTCATGAGATTGTGTGTATTTATCACTGCACTGGATGCTGTGACCATTTTCCAGATTTATGTGCCTCAAAGTCTTGGAGTCCTAAACCATGAGAGTGATAGCACTAATGAGTTTCCTCCCACTCCAAGACTGCCCTTCCTCCAAAAACCATAAATTCTACAGATGGTCAATAGAAATTCATGAAGGGAAAGAACCTCAACCGAGTTACAGAAACAAGTTTTACCTTTAGACTTGATTCTACAAGAAACAAATCATCCCAAGAATATCCTTTTTTGGTCCAATAAAAAGTCTTATCTATAGTCTTTGGTAGTCTTAGCTATAGCTACTCTGCACCCCCAAACAAGCCAATCCCAAGACTTTGGAGACTCCTGTCCTAAAACTGCGTAAGTAGGATATACCGGAGCAGCAACTGGGTACTTTACATTTCTATCCCAAATTCAGTTAGGAAGATGGCTCAAGGTTTAAACATACATCTCTGCAAAGGGATCCAACTCACAATGGTTCAAAGAGAGATGTGTATTTTAATGAAGATATCACAGGGAGATGAGGAAGAAGAGTTACTTCGTCCAATGCTTATTGGACTTTTAATAAGACCTCTCTTTTCTCCTCACTGCCACCTTCTCCTCAACCCAGGGCCAGCCACCTCATGTCTCCTTCCCCTCTTCCTTGCCACAATCTCTCAAAAGGGCCCACTCTAGTCTTGAAAAATAGCTCTGTCCCTAATCTTGTATATAGAAAACCAAAACAATATAGTAACAACACAGTCCAATCAAACACATAGGCCCTAGAGTTACTGTTTGGTCTTGCCCTGATTTTGTCATTACCAACCAACAGAATCTCTGAATGTTAGCTTCCTCACCTAGCAAGGGCAGACCAGAGTCAAGCCTGCCTCATAAGCTGAAAAGCACTGGAGCATGGAAAGTGTTCAGCATGGCTTTAGCTCCTAGGAAACACTTGACAGATGGTATCATGTGAGCTCCAACAGATATGGCAACGATGGGGCAATGAACTCAGTTCTCCCACCAAATAGACCAAAATCGGGCACGTGGGTGGCTCAGTGGGCTAAAGCCTCTGCCTTCAGCTCAGGTCATGGTCTCAGGGTCCTGGGATCGAGGCTCACATCAGGCTCTCTGCTCAGCAGGAAGCCTGCTTCCTCCTCTCTCTGCCTGCCTCTCTGCCTGCTTGTGATCTGTCAAATAAATAAATAAAATCTTTATTTATTTTTTTAATTATTTTTTTAAGATTTTTTTAAATTTATTTGACAGAGAGAAACACAGCCAGAGAGGGAACACAAGCAGGGGGAGTGAGAGAGGGAGAAGCAGGCTTCCCACCAAGCAGGGAGCCCAATGTGGGACTCGATCCTGGGTCTCCGGGATCATGACCTGAGCCAAAGGCAGTTGCCTAACCAACTGAGCCACCCAGGCGCCCCTAAACAAAATCTTTAAAAAATAATAATAAACCAAAACCTTACTTTGCCATCACACCTGATTTTCAATACCAGAGGAAATCCCATGAGCAAGAATATATGAAGTCCTCTTTCTTTTCCTAAGAATTAGTGCGAGTACCTTCCACTGAACCTTCTTTTGGTCAGCAAGTATCTGTGCTGCATTGGGAGCAAGCCCACAGTTCTCCACGACTTGAGATAATCTGCTCCCCCAATGTCCTCAATGGCAGGAGCACTTTCACTGCCCCCTCCCCCGCCCCACACGAAATGCTACATGCTCTCTGTAATTAAGAAATCCGCTAATTACAGCGTAGGTCTGAGATGAAATTTGCTGCATCTCGCTGAGAGAATTTCAGCTCTGTTGGCATTTGGAATAATTTAGAACCCGTAGATGCTGACGAGTACCTTGGCCGGTTCTCCTGAATTCCCACCCCCGACATGCAAACTGTGCCCTCCCAGCATTCTGGTAGAGGCAGTTATGACTTATAAATGTAAAAATTCAAAGGAACAGGAAATAGATCTTTTTTATTTTAGAAAGTAAACACCTAGGAAAGTGGCCTCACATTGACGTGGCTACAGGGCTTTAAAGTAGTCATCCGGAAGTGTTTTTTTATTGTATATCCATCAATAAGAAAATTTTGATGCACACCCAATATGGCTACTTTTCATTTCTAAATTAAATACATGTTTTACAATACCAACATCTTACATACTTGATAAAACACATACACAAATTATAAAAAGAGATAAAGTATAAATATTTTTTGGTTAAAAAGAAAAACAAAAAAGAAAGAAAGAAAGAAAGAAAAAAGAATAACCAAGTGTGAATGAATCGCCTGCCATCTTTTTGAAACTCTTGGTTTCATGCTGTGTGATAGAGAAATCCCAAGGTCTCATTCTAAGGTTCATTTATTTTACTATTTGTTTGGATGCCTGCCATGTGTGAAACAGTTCCGAAGAAAAGAAGGGTATTATTGACTATACTTAATAAGTCCTGAAACTTAATTCTCAGTCCCATCCACTAATCATGCACACTTGTTGAAAAAATACATTTATGCTTTGCATTAGTGTTCTTCTCAATCCATGGTTTCCTGGCAGGAATATTTTTAAGGCACTTGTTCATTTTTTAAGGGTTAAAATTGGACATTATTTAGGTTTGTTAATTCAGAGACACACTTAAACAGGCTCATATAAAGACTTTGGTCTGCTTTGGTCCCTGATAGATCTCCAGGTTCTAAATCAGCCAGGCAAATGGTGGGTAGTCAATAAACACTTGTTAAGTAAAGTTTGCAAAATAATTACTTCAACTTCCAGAGAACGGATTTCAATGGGGGGTAGGAATATAAATGCAGAGAAAATATAGTAGGCTACTGCAGTTGCTGTGGCAAGACAGGATGGAATTTGGACTAGGTAGTTACAATGGATAAGAATTACAATGGAAGAATTTCAGAAGCCATGTTTTGGACGAAGAGCCAACAGAATTTAGTGATGGATTATACAACAGAGACAGACGGTAAGAATGATGTCAAAGATGCCAACCAAATCTAGCAGGAGGAACTAGATTTATAGAGGTGGCATTAGCTGAGATTTCTTTGAAGAGTGGAGATATATAAACCCTCCAAGCAGAGGATGTATATATCATTATAAAATCCCAACAGCTCCATTTAAAACTTTTCCCCAAACCCAGCCATTTCTCACCCAAATCTCTGCTACCAACCCAGTTCAAACTATCACTGGATTTCACCTGAATTTTTACATCAAACTCCTAATTAGTCCTTCTGTCTTCACTCTGGCCCCTCTGTAATCAACACAGCATTTATAGGAGACATTTTTAAAGTTGGGCTTCCTGAGCTATAATCTACACCATGAAACACATAGATTCATGTAACTACCATGACAATCAAGGTAGAGAATACCACCATCACCTCAAAAAGTACGAGGAGTATTTTAAAACAAAAATCAGATCACGTGACTAAAACCCAGAACTCTCTATTGGCTTCCCATCCCTCAAAGACTAAAATCCATTGCCTATAAGACCCTGAGTATATGGCACTGCCACAAGATCTCTCTCTGATCTTAACTCCTATGGCTTTCCTTCTTAAAAACTCTGTTTCGGTCACACTGTCCTCCTTGACATTCCTGGACCTCTCAAACCCATTCATGCCTCAGTGCCTTTGCACCATTTCCAAGGATCTCCCAACCCCCATCCAGGTAACATTTTCTTCCTAACTTCATTCTGGTTCCTGTTGATATATTACACACACACACACACACACACACACACACACACACACGTACACTCTTCCATCAGGCTTTACCACCTTAGCAGGTTTTACCTTTGGTCTTATGATTTATTCTTACCTGATACATCATATATTTACTTAACTGTTTGTTTATGATCTTTCTCCATCCCAACCTCCACTAATATGTAAGCACTGTGTGAACAGGACCTTGTTTATTGTATTCCCTGCTTTATTTCCAGCACCTAAAAAAGCACCAGAGACATAGTATTCAATAAATATTTGAATGAAAATATGGACAGGTGAGTGAAAGGATGGATGGGTGAATGGACAGATGGATGGATGGATGGACAGACGGACGGACCGACAGAAGGGTGAACTGACTGGAGGCAACACGGCAATCACCCACTTTGTTCATTAACATGGCTCAAAAGTACCACCACATTCCCCAACCCAGTGACAAGGTCACATAGCCATGTTGAAACTCTCAGGCTGCTAACGAGCAAGACTTCAATATTCCTGAGACTCATATCAAGAATATTAGCTGGGTAAGGTGGATCTAAACATAGTGTCTTCATTGTGAAAAAAAAAAGATTCGATTTCATGTGTCTGCACTACCAGATATTGTCACAGTGGGGAAAAAATGACATGTGACACTCAATATGCTTCCACTTCATTTATCTGCTCTTCCCAGTAACCTCTTTTGCTTTTAAATCTATCTTCTCTTAATATTGTGCTGTCTGGAATTTGCACCTCCAAAACAAACAGGCTCCCTTTCCCCAAACTGCCATAATGAGGTTCATTTTATTGACTATTTTGGAAATAGCCTTCGTAGCCGTCCGCTTAATTAGGGCATGTGGTATAGTTTGCATTCAGCATTTCATAGATGATGCCTTTTTATTTTCTCCAGAATTATTTCTGTTGGGCTTTTAAGAAAGTCATGCTGTTGGCAAAGGGCTGTTTGCTGACTACAATTACCAGATTTCCCTGCTCGTGCCACTCTGAGCCAACGTGTTCAATCCCACAGTTATTAGTACTGGTCAGATTTATTATTTCTATTCAGGAATCTCTAAAGTTAGGTAGGTCAGGAATTTCTAAAGCTATATGATTTACATGAATGGCCCAATGCTCAACTCCTTTAAGGAAGGGAAAATGAGTTTTTTTGCAATAGAATTTAAATAATATGACTAGTGATGCCTTAGAAAGAAGGAAAATGAAAAGAAATATTTCTATTTGTTAAGTGTGAGCAGGAGAGAGGCAGGCTGTTTATTCCTCATCTACTAAGCACAGAAGATGTCCAGAGGAGAAGGTCAGGAGAAGAGAACAATGCGGGAGTCAGGGCTTCTAGCCAAGACTTCTGCACTGCCATTCCAAACATCTAATCTTAAGGCCTGAACTCCAAGCTCAGTTCCTTTAGGGTGTGTTTCTGATGCTATAAAAATGTAAAGTTGTCACTTTCCTGGGACTCTTAATACCTTGGTACTCTAGACACAAATGGGAAATGTTCCTATGTTCCCTATTATGATTGAACATTTCTGGAGAAGCTAACAGCCCGAATCAGATTCCCAGATGATATAATGACTACATCCAGATAATTAAGGCAATGTCTCTAAAAAGAAAAATCTAGTAATTTATTTGGCATTTTTCAACTGACGTAGAATTGTTGATTTCTCTTTATTTCATACTGAAATATGAAAGAGAAGAAGGTGGGGAAAAGAAAAACAATGATCTGTCATTTGGAAATCACATGTGAATCATGTCCAGAGCATCTTTCAACACATCCTTTAGAAATCATACTCCAGCTGTCACATTTTTAGTAAAAGTTTACATTTATAGATTAATTTCATTTTTATAGGTAAGGGTAGAAGTGGACCCCTGTCAAAATGTACAGGCACACACTCCTGAATGAATAAATTCTGCCACTAAGAATATACCTTAGGGTACACTTATGCAAGTTCCCAAAGATCATCTAATGTGCAAATATTCAAAGATGTCCACTGCAAATTTGTTTGTAAGAGCAGACTACTGAAACAACTTAAATATCTGTCACTAGAAGACTAACACAATAATGCTGGTACATCAAACAATATAGTTGAAATATAGAATGAGATCATCTCCTAGTGCTAATGTAAAAATAGATCTAAGATACATCATGAAGTAAAATCGCAGGTTGCAGTTCACACTGCAAAGTGTTAAGTGCTACAAGCTTTGAGTTCTGCACTATACTGGCTTCAAAACCCAGCTCTTGGGGTGCCTGGATGGCTCAGTCACTAAACGTGTCTTCAGCTCAGGTCATGATCCCAGGGTCCTGGTACCGAGCCCGACATTGGGCTCCCCGCTCAGCGGGAAGTCTCCTTCTCCTATTCCCACTCCCCCCGCTTGTGTTCCCTCCCTCTCTTGCTCTTTCTCTCTCTGTCGTATAAATAAATAAAATCTTAAAAAAAAAAAAAAAAAAAAAAAAGCTTTCCCATTTAGTGGCTGTGTGACCTTGGACAACTAGTTTCACCTCCCTCTGACTTAATTTCCTTTCTGTAAAATAGGATCATATTATTCCCTCAAAAAGTACTGGTTTGGGGGGCACTTGGGGTGGTGCAGTCCGGTAAGTGCCGGACTCGATCTCAGCTCAGGTCTTAATCTCATGGTCATAAGTTCAAGCCCCACACTGAGTGTGGAACATACTTAAAAAAAAAAAAAATACTGGGGCACCTGGGTGGCTCAGTTGGTTGAGCGACTGCCTTCAGCTCAGGTCATGATCCCAGAGACCCGGGATCGAGCCCCACATCGGGCTCCCTGCTCGGTGGGAAGAACTGCTTCTCCCTCTCTCACTTCCCCTGCTTGTGTTCCCTCTCTGGCTGTGTTTCTCTCTGTCAAATAAATAAATAAAATCTTAAAAAAAAAATACTGGTTGAGATTGAATAGATTAATATATGTAAAGCACTTGAACATGGGCTTAATAAATGCTAAACAACTTTTGTAGCAACATGGACTGGATTGGAAGAGATTACGCTGAGTGAAATAAGCCAAGGAGAGAAAGTCAAGTATCACATGGTTTCACTTACTTGTGGTGCATAAAGGGTAATATAGAGGACAGTAGGAGAAGGAAGGTAAATGGGAAGTAGGATAATTCAGGGAGAGAAACGAAACATGAGAGACTTTGGACTCAAAAACAAATTGAGGGACTTGGAGGGAAGGGTGGGGGGATGGGAGAGCCTGGTGGTGGGTACTGAGGGCACCTATGGCATGGAGCACTGGGTATGGGGAATGGGGAATGAATCTTGGAACACTGGGAAAAAAATTTAAGTAACAATAAAAAAAATTATATACACTTCAAAAAAAATGCTAAACACACTGAAGCTATCTTTCAAAAATGAAGATGAAATAAAGACATTTTGAGACATACAAAAGCAGAAAGGATTCCTTACCAGTATACCTGCACTACATGGCAAGTTAAAGGATGTCTTTTCAAGCAGAAGGAAAATGATGCCAGGTAGAAATTTCAATCTACACAAAGGAAGTAAAATCTCTGGCAATGGTAACTACATGGGTAACTAGCTGAGACTTTTTTTTTGTCTTATTACATTAGTATCTTTAAAAGATAATTGTTGAAGCAAAAATGAAAATACAGTATTTACTGTACATATAGGGCTTATAACAAACATAACTTAAATATATGACAATACCATACTGTTGGCAGGAAGGGAGTTGGAAGTAGACAATTATAAAATTTTCATCCTATGTATAAAGTGGTCTTACACCACTTGAAAATGAGCTGTGACAAAGTTAAAAGTATAGGCTATAATCCCTAAAGCAACCACTAAATAACAAAACAACTATGGTAGCTAATCAAATGACAAAAAGGAGTTATATGAATATTCAGTTCATCCAAAAGAAGATGGATCTTAGAACACCCAAAAAGTAAAATAAATTATTTTAAAAAATAAAAAAGAAGGTGGATGATGAGACCAAACAAAAACAAAAACAAAAAAAAAAGAAAGAAAAGATGAGAGGAATGGAAAACAAATCTCAAGATAATAAATTTAAATAAAAGTGATATCCAAGTATCTGCTGTCTACAAGGAATGAACTCTAAATATAATGATACACACTGGTTAAATATATAAAAGACTGGAAAAAATATCCTATGCTAACACTAGCCCAAAGCATAAATGATACATTATTATAAGAAAAAGGGGCTTCAATAGTAAAGAATATTTCCAGGTATGAAGAAGGCCATCTCAAATGAGAAAGGGGTCATTTCATCAAAAGGATGTAACAATCCAAAATAGGTAGGCACCTAACAATAGAGTTTCTAAATACCTAAAACAATGATTGATAGAATTGCAAGAAGAAATAAAAATCCAGAATTACATTAAAGACATCAATTCGTCTCTCTTAATAATTGAGAGAAGAAGTAGATAGTGAACCAGTAAGGCTATAAAAGATCTGAAGAACACCATCAACCAACCTGACCTATCTGATGTTGATCCAACAACAGAGTACACTTTGAACATTTACAAAGATAAATCCCGGCTAAAAATAAGTATCTACAATTTGAAAGATTTAATTCATATAAAATATTTTTTGGCCATAAGTGAATTAAATTAAAAATCAATTAACAGAAAGATTTCTGGAAAATCCACAAATACTTTGAAATTTAATACATTGAAATACTCCCCCAATATAACCCAAGGGCCAAAAAAAAAAAAATCAAAAGAAAAGTTAGAAAGCATTTTGAACTAACTGGAAAGGAAAAAAAAAAATAAAACAAAAAATATTTGTGAGATGTTGCCAGAGGCAACCGTACAGCATCAAACTGTCTATATTTGAAAAGACAGAAAACCTCAAATAATGGTCATAATTATGGATGGGTCTCAAAATAATTATGCTAAGGGAAAGCAGACAGACCAAAAAAGGTTATACACTGTATGAGTCAATTTGTGTAAAATTTTTGAGAATATGAACTACTCTATAGTGACAGAAAATAGATCACTGGTGGCTGGGGGTAGGCCAGAGGTTTGCGGAGGATCAGAAAGGACTGGTCACAAAGAAGCATGAGGAGATTTGGGGGAGTGATGGTTAATTCTTTATCTTAATTGTAGTGATGGATTTATAGGTGTATATATGCTAAAATTTATCAAACTTTACACTTTATGTGTATGCAAGTTTATTATATGTGAATTATACTTCAATAAACTGTTTTTAAAAAAACCATACAAATTTAATTATTAACCTGTGTCAACTAGGAGTGGGACAGTGCTGACATGTGAGTCTGGAGGACTCAAGCAGCAAAGGGAAAGAAAAAAAACTGAACTAACATAAAAACGCACATATGAAATGTTCACATACTCATATGAATTTATGTATAATTATAATATCTGTTAATGAAGAAAGGCACTTTGAATCCATTTTGTTCTAAGAGTGTCCAACTGTGCTCCCAAGCCCCATCCCCTCCTGAATGCTTGACAATAATGAAAGTAGCCAAACTCCAGTGTTTTTACGAAGAAGACACTGAAGTCTATGTTGAGCACACACATGACCACATTTTATTCTTCCTGACAATCTCATGAGGTAACAATTAGTACTATCCCCATTCTTCAGATGAATGCAGCCACTAACCAGCCCAAGTTTTCTCAACCACTGACTTCTGGCTTCACTCTGCTGTTTGTTCATTGCTTATCGAGAATCATCTATGTTCCCAGACACCGGACCCTACAGGAGATGCACTGTGTGCCTGACTATAACAGGACACACCTCAACTAAAGCAAAACTCCATTCCTAGTGAAGAGTTTAAAAGTAAATAAATAGCAGCACCTGGGGGGCTCAGTCGGCTAAGCACCTGCCTTTGGCTCATGTCATGATTTCAGGGTCCTAGGACTAGTCCTGCATTGCACTCTGTGCTCAGAAGGGAGTCTGCTTCTTCTCCCTTTCCCTCTAACCCTTCCCCAACCTGTGTTCTCGTTCTCTCTCTCTCTCCCTCTCAAATAAATAAAATCCAAATTAAAAACTAAATAAATAAAAATGCACTTTTTGCAACTGGAATATATCAACTTAAGTATATAGTCAAATGGTCCAATGTCTACCCATTTATTATGTTAGTTACATAAACATTTTAAATCATAGGTGTAAAATAATAAAGTCTATTTGAAATAGTTCTACTCCATTGTTGCATAAAATAACTATCCTCAAACTCTTCTCATATTAGAGCCACATTTTGGGCAATCAGACACCTCACTACAAAAAGCATCATCCCAGGACCAATTCGGGAATCCCCTGGGACGGACCTTGTTAGAAAGGCAGAATCTCAGGGCCCATCCCAGACCTACTGGATCAGAAGTTTCATTTTTTAAAATCTCCAAGTGAGGGAGTGTGAGTAGATCAGTCGGTTAAGCATCTGCCTTGGGCTCAGTTCATGATCCTGGGGTCCTGGAATCAAGTCCCACATGGGGTTGTTCAGTGGGGAACCAGCTTCTCTCTCTACTCCTCCCCCTTTCTTGTGTGCTCTCTCTCTCTCGCACTCTCTCTCAAATAAATAAATTTGTTTAAAAAAAAAAATCCCCACATGCTTTCCGTGCACATTCATGTTTGAGAAGCAGTGATCTCCCATGGCATCCAGGAATCGCAATGGAGAGCTCATACCAAGAATTAGAACTAAATGTGGTTCAATAACATCTCCTTTTGTGGTGATTATGTCAAGTGCCCAATATATGCATGTCCCACCAGCATGACTGCAAAAGTTTCAGACAGCAGTGAGTCTCAACCCTACCTGCACCTGGGAACACTGAAAAGACGGCCACCTCTTAGAGCCCATCCCCCAAAAAACAAGCAGACTCTCCAGGGATGCAGCTTGGACAGTCAGGGATCAAGGAAACGAAGCCATCCTAGAGCAACTGGGATGGAAAGCCAGTCACACTTAACTTTGGCTGCACAGTCGCGTCATGTGTGGGATACCCCGAAGTCCAGGCCACCCCTCGGGCTGAATTTGCCAGATGCACTGGGGGTGGGCCTGAACATTCATCATTCACAAACAGAACAAAATCCCCCTGGGATTCTAACCTGTAGCTGAGGTGAACAAAGAATCAGTTATTATTCAAAATAAAACAGAGGAATGAACTCCCTGGAATATGAGACATTTTGGGAAGCCTTGAAAATGACTCCTTCAGGTGAGGGGAACAACCGTCGACATTGTCTGATCTTTGGACACAATGGATAAACAGCTGGATGGCCCAGAAAAATCTCTAGAACCAAACCAAACAACAAAAACATCTTACCCAGTCTCCTTGGAACATCAGGAAAGTCTGGATGACTTCAATTTTAATTTCTACCCTCCTTTTCTGTTGACAGTTTTAACCACAGCATGTTCTCTTAGGTTTTCATCATAAAAATAAAAGGAAGGTCATCTTGAGCCAGTTGGACTTTCTGGGCTTCCTTCCACACACCCTTGTCACCTCCAGCTTAATCTTCCTTACCAGCTTTTGAGCCTTGGTTCTTCCCCAAAAGAAAATCAATATGATCCAACGATTCTGTCACCTCCTTCCACTCCTGCCTTGATATTTCTGACCATTTGGAACTCAATTCATGCCTCCGTCCCTTCATTCCCACCCAAGATATTGACAATTGCCACCTAGCTGGTTGAGACCTCTAGTGTGGTCTCTGAGGTTGGGTCATCTTATAAACAGACTCATGGCAGCCCTGTAAAAGTCTGGACCACTATGTGCCAACAAATGTTCGCAGGCACCGTGCTTACTCTGTTTTTAATAGAAACAGCCTATGCATTCAGTGTGACCTAGCTTGAGGAGGCGGTCGGTGGCAGTCTTTTACTTGGGGTTTGATGCCAGTAGCTGTGGTTTCAAAGAGCATAGTCTTCAAAAATCACCTATTTAGGGCCACCTGAGCGGCTCATTAAGCATCTGCCTCCGCCTCAGGTCATGATCCCGGAGTCCCTGGATCAAGCCCTGCTTCGGGCTCCCTCCTCAACGGGAAGCCTGCTTGTCCCTCTCTCACTCCCCCTGCTTGTGTTCCCTCTCTATAGCTGTGTTTCCCTCTGTCAAATAAATAAATAAAATCTTAAAAAAAAAAAGCATCTATTTGGTGCACAGGTTGTACATTTGTTCATTCATTCATTCATTCATTCATTCTATGCCCTCCTGGAGCAGGTTTTCTGGAGGTGGCATCAGCTAAGGGTTCAGGCCAGGAAGCTAAGAGACATATTCTATATCCCCCAAAGCTTTACCACTTAGTAAGGAATTCAGACTGCCAAGCCAACAATTATCGTG
This sequence comes from Spilogale gracilis, assembly GCA_004023965.1. Classification (NCBI taxonomy): domain Eukaryota; kingdom Metazoa; phylum Chordata; class Mammalia; order Carnivora; family Mephitidae; genus Spilogale; species Spilogale gracilis. The sequence goes on along the minus strand of PITA01007564.1, from coordinate 23,742 downwards.
AAGGGTGACTCACAATGAGAGAAGAAAATACAAGCTAAGCTCCATCAATTCTTGGCTATGTGACCTTAGGATATATGCTTAACCTCTCTGTGCCTCAGTTTCCCTGTCAGCAAACTAAAATTCATAAAAGCACCTGCCATTAGGGTTGTCATGTGTACTGAAAGAGTTGTTATTTATAAGGTGTTTTAAACACTGTTTGATATATATAAGTGTTTGCTCAAGGAAACATAAGTTTTTTTTAAAAAACTCTTACCGGAACAGAGAAGACCAAAATAAATCCACATACATTTTGGTCAGTTAATTTCTGACAATGATGCAAAGGTAATTCAATGAAGGAAAAACTATCTTTTCAATAAATGTTGGAACAGTGGGTTGTTACGTACCAAAAATAGGGGACCTTGACTTACACTTCCTCCTACAGACAAAACTCCAAGTGCACTGTAAGTCTAAGGGTAAAATCTAAAATTATAAAACTTCCAGAGAACTCAGGAGAAAAATCTCTGTGACCTTGTTGGATGCAATAATTTCCTACCGAAGACACAAACTAATACAAATCCTAACACACTGAAAATGTGGACTTCATTAAAAGGAAAATCCTGTGCACTGGAAAGACTGTTAAGAGAATGATGTACACCAGCCACAGCCAGGAGAAGGAGGTGGGGGAGGGAGGGAAGGCAGAGTCAGGCCACGCCAGAAGGGCAGGTGGCAGCTGCCCCCTGGAAGGGAACTTACAGACACAGAGGTCTCACGCCCTGAGCGAAGAGGTCTCCCCAGCGCCTGCGAGCATCTTCAAGTTTACAGAGGGCCTTCATGGGGCCCAGTCACTGGCCACTGCCCAGAGGAGGTCAACGCCACCCTGCTCGCTCAGGGTCGCGGCCTTGAAAATGGCTCCGGAGGTGGGAACTGGGAGGGGCGCCAGGTCCACGGACGGGGCGGGGTCAGGTGCCTCCAATGCCCACAGCAGCTTTTGCGCACGGAGCTCAGGACCCCTGGGTGACCTCCCCCAACAGGAAGAGCGGCAAATGAACACAACAAAAAGGCTCAACATCGTTAGTCGTCGCGGAAGTGCAAACTAAAACACTGTTGCCATACCACAACACACCTATTAAAGTGGTTTAAAAAAAAAAAAAAAAAACACTGACAGGGCGCCTGGGTGGCTCAGAGAGTTGAGCTGCTCCCTTTTGCTCGGGTCATGATCAGGGTCCCGGGATCCAGTGCCACATCCGGCTCTCTGCTCGATGGGGAGCCTGCTTCCCCCTCTTTCTCTGCCTGCCTCTCTGCTGATTTGTGATCTCTCTCTATCAAATAAATAAATAAAATCTTTAAAAGGGGGGGGCGCCTGGGTGGCTCAGTTGGTTAAGGAACTGCCTTTCGCTCAGGTCATGATCCTTGAGTCCCAGGATCGAGCCCCATATCCGGCTCCCTGCTCGGCGGGAAGCCTGCTTCTCCCTCTTTCACTCCCCCTGCTTTTGTGCTCCCTCTCTAGCTTTGTTTCTCTCCGTCAAATAAATAAATCTTAAAAAACAACAACAACAATAACACTGACAATTACGTATCCGGGAGGCAGGGCAGGTGCAAGTACTGCTAGTCTGAAGGCAGAAAGGAGCCTGCCCTGGGAAGAAGAGTTTGAAAGTGTCTTATAAGCAAGTGCTGGCCATAGGACCCAGCAATCCGGCTTCTAGTATTTCCTCAGGAAAAATGAAATTTTAGGCCCACATAAAACACGATATGCAAATGTTTGTAACAGCTTTCCTCTTAATCTCCAAAAACTTCACGTAACTCAAATATCCATCAGCCTGGAACTGAATAAGGAAGTTGTGAGCCTGCCCTAGCATGGAATGAAAAACAATAAAATTAATGCATTCCTGATCCATTCCTCAATGGATGTATTTCAAAGCATGTTAAACAAAAGAAGCCCGATACAAGATACCGCAGATACTCTATGAGTCCATTGGTCTGACTCTGTGGAAACAGCAAAAGTACAGGGACAGAAATTACATCAGGAGCTGCTGGTGCTGGTGGCCTGGGGACGGAGGGTTGCCTGACTGCAACCGGGCTTCGGTGATTGGTCGGGGTTGGCAAAATGTTCTTCCTCATGATAGCAGTAGTGATTACATGACTGTATACATTCGTAGAAACTCGGATAACTGCAAAGGATACATTTGCCTGTGTGTAAATTATACCTCAACAGATCAGACAGAAGATGCTGATAGGAGTAATATGCAGTTCTCATAAAAAATAAAATGCAAAGTAAAAAGTAAAAGGTTCATTGTTAATCGATTGTGTGTATGGCTTTGCCCTGGTCCACCACTGTATGCTTTTGTGGAAATAAATAGAACCATGGCCTTTGGAGCAGTGAATTTTGCTGTAGGTAAGTAAAACAGACTATAAAAAAATTATAAGAATGTCCTACTATGGGGCGCCTGGGTGGCTCAGTTGGTTGAGCGACCACCTTCCGCTCAGGTCATGATCCTGGAGTGCCAGAGTTGAGCCTCAATTCTGGCTTCCTGCTCTGTGGGAAGCCTGCTTCTCCCTCTCTCACTCCCCTTGCTTGTGTTTTCCTCTCTAGCTCTGTTTTTCTCTGTCAAATAAATAAATAAAATCTTTTTTTTAAAAAAAGGCCATACTAAGAAGTAAAGAAAATCGAAACTCCCCTGAGAGAGTCAGCAATTGGACACATGGTTTGCATTTTATCAAAAGACAGATAACTCTTGATGGTTGAAAATTCACGATTTAAATCCTATCTCACCACCTCTGGAGCCACACAAAATCCATAGGCTTTTTTTTTTTACTTTGAAATACATCCTAGAACTTTTTAAGAAACATATTTTGGGGTGCCTGGGTGGCTCAGTGGGTTAAAGCCTCTGCCTTCAGCTCAGGTCATGATCTCAGGGTCCTGGGATCGAGTCCCGCGTCGGGCTCTCTGCTCAGCAGGGAGCCTGCTTCCTCCTCTCTCTCTGCCTGCCTCTCTGCCTACTTGTGACCTCTCTCTCTGCCAAATCAATGAATAAATAAAAATCTTTTTTTTAAAAAAGAAAGAAACATATTTTGGCCTGATTCTGTCATCCTTAAGCTATTGTCAGCATTCCGCGATCAGGCCTAAAGAGCCAAGGTGTGAAAGAAAAAGTTACTAAAATAGGCCAATATTTGACAAGGATAAAAAAACTAAAACCAAACAAAACAAAGCTGCCTGAGGACTGTCAGAGGGCCTTCCAGGAAGAGATGATGCTTCACCTGGGTTTTGAACAGTAAATGGAAATTTATCTTTAAGGAATTCTTATTTGGGGAGGTTTTTGGTACATGTGATTGAAATTCATTCCACAAACTGTAGCGAGCACTGTCTCTCTGTTAACTGTTACATTAGGGCACCGCCTGGGGCTATGTAGCTCTGTTGTGAGAAGCTGCCTTGTGGATTGGCAGCATCCCTGACCTCTACCCACCAAATGCCAACGGTACCCACCACTCCTCCCGGCTGCAACAACCAAAAATGTCTCCAACATTGCAAATGTTTCTTGGGGAGCAAAATCACACCAGCATGCCCCGAATCACTACATAAGGGTCCTGGGGACAAAATGATGAATGAGACTTCCTCCCTAAAGAAGGTGCCCATCTCATTGCAGGGAGAAAAATGTAAATAGGAGTTATTCTGAGTTGGTCCACGTTACAGATTGTGTGTGTGTGTGTGTGTGTTTGTGTGTGTGTGTGTGTGTGCATGCAGACACATACACACATTTTAAGTAAGACAGGTCTGCATGGGATAGTGGTTAGATATGCAGGATCTAAAGAACTGAAGACAGGCTCCCAGCATCTAAGTTTGAGCTCTACCACTCAGAAAATATGTGATCTGGGGGACATTTCACTTAAGTGGTGTATGCTCCAGCTTCCCTGTTTGCAGAATATGGGGCAGAAACAGAACTGACATCAAAGGATTGCAAAGGCATTAAATAACTACAGATTGAAAATACAGTGTCCCAGACATGGTAAGGACTCAATAAATGAGCCCATAAATGTTAGTGGTTGTTAATTTCTCCCATTTCAGTCTAAAAGGGTCTTGAAATGTGGTAACAAGTTGTACATGATTTGCCTTAAGGATAGTAAACACTTCATAAATATTTGAGGGAAGGGGAAAGGAATACACCAATAAAAATATTAGCTAGTTTTAAGTTTCTCTCATCTCTAAAACAAGCCTAGGAGTATCTACCTATCAGAGTGGCAGTGAGAACGAAATCCTTGGAAAGTACTTAGTACAGTGCCTGATACTAGCAAGCGTACAATGAATTTTTCAGGTGTGGTTGTTAGTAGTGGTGATGTCGTCTTACAGCGGTTAATCAAGAAAACTGGGCGAGGTTCTTCTGGAAAAGATCGTTTGATTCTGAACTCCTCTTCATAGACCTTAATCTTTCAAAAACATACCAGAAAGACTCCCTTGTGCTTAGCAGCCAGAGAGCGAGGTCACTATGACGTCACTAATTGAAGCTGAGAGGGAGGAGAAGAGTCGGGACCGATGGCAAGTGTTTTGGCATTAAGCTAAAATACTCGCCCACTCAGACCATCTGTCTGCTTATGTTCTGGTTTCACAGAACATTATGGAGATGAAAAATCAAGAAGATGTAGGAAAATGAAAATATGGAGAACTTCTGATGATGTGGGGAGCTGTCACTCAATCCAAGCATTCTCTCGACACGTCTGAAGGTCATAGGTTTCCTCAGCTGAGGTCGGGGATGGAGGCAGGAGCAGAGGTGGAAGAAGGTGAAACGGTAAGGGAGGCTGTCATCTTTGTGTGTTGTGGTTGCTGGGTGTGAGATGCAGATGTGAAAGTGGCTGATCTCAGGAAGAGTCAGAGAAGAGGGATGAAGAAAAAAAAGAGAAAAGAAGAGGGAGAAAAAGAAGCACTGAGTTCTTTCCTGGAAAACTGTCCCTTCCATCCCCCACTTCATTTTCATGAACAATTTCCACTGTGGCCTGGATGTCTGTGTCTTCCCAAAGTTCATATATGGAAGCCCTTGACCTCCAGTGGGATGGTATTAAGAGGCGGGACTTGTGGGGATGTCACTGGGGTTAGGTGATGGCATGAGGATGGGACCCTCAGGATAAGATTACTGTTCTTATCAGAAGAGACACCAGAGGGCTTGCTTTTTTTCTCTCCTACCAAGTGAAGACACAGCAGGAACGTGGCCATCTACAAGTCAGGAAGAGCGCTCATCAGAAACCAACCACAGTGGCACCCTGACCTTGGACAGCCAACCTCCAGAATTGTGAGAAAATAAATTTCTCTTATTAGACCACCCGGTCTGCAGTATTTTACTAAAGTAGCCTGAGTTGATGGAGAAAGTTCCTTCTCTACATCTCAGCTCAAAGAGCTCATTCTTAAGGATTCTTTTCTTTAAATAATTTTTTTAAAGATTTTATTTATTTATTTGACAGAGAGAGAGATCACAGGTAGGCAGAGAAGCAGGCAGAGAGAGCGGAGGAAGCAGGCTCCCTGCTGAGCGGAGAGTCAGACAAGGACCTCAATCCCAGGACCCTGAGATCATGACTTGAGCCGAAGGCAGAGGCTTTAACCCACTGAGCCAGGTGCCCATTAAGGATTCTTTTTTAACCCAACAGGTGAGGGAAGGGTCTTCAACTATATGCTGTTGTTGAATAGTGGCTTTTTCCAAAGTAGTCCTATGTGATGTGTGGGAATATTCCAGGGACATCTCTTCCTCACTCTACTGACCTAGAATCTCCCTGAGGACAGGACCACATATGTTTGGGATCAATCCTCTATTCCTAGCATCAACATACCAAACAAATTAATATGTATTTGCTTGGGCAACTTAGAGAAACAAAAGACTAAGATATATTACCCACAAAGATGTGAAGACTTGCTTACCGTCTTTCAACTGCTGAATCAGATGCTATTTCCCATTAAACATGGCATTCTGGGTCATATTTGCAGTCCTCAGTCTGCTACCTCTGTTGCCTCTGCCAATTCACACTGCTTTGCACTTTCCAGGCCACCAATGACATGATAATTCAAAGCCTTGCTTCTTTCCTTGTATCACTCTTTATATCTGATTCATGTGGTTGTCTTCCTGATCACAACCTGGAATCTGGCTCTGTATGGGGAGCTTTCCTTCAGCTCCAGCATTCTAAATGTTTATGTGTCTAGCAACAGAGTTTCCAATTACATGCAGCCAAACTGATAGAGCTTTCAGGAGAAATAGACAAACCCGTAATTGTAGTCAGAGATTTCAATATCCCTCCCCCCAAAATTGATAGAATAAATAGACAGAAGATCAATATGGATATACACGACTTAATTATCAACCAACTTGCCCTCATTGACATTACTGACACTCTGCCCAAGACCAGAAGAACACACGTCGTTTTCAAGGGCACATGGAACATGTCCAGGGCACGTGGAAGTTCTTCAGGAAGTCAAGGGGAAAAGGAAAATCTCAAAAGATCCAAGCTTGGGCCACTACCTGTGTTTGTTTTCATAGTCCATACAAACTCACTTCAAATCCTGCTGTGGTTAATCAAACAGTGATCACCTTTATTAAATAAATGGCTGATAAGGAAGGAGACTTAAAAGGGAGATAAAGACAAAGACAAAGCAGAACAAAGTCCACAAGCTCATTATCGATTCCAAAAAGAGACAGAAAAACCTACTCATTACAATTACAAATAACGGCTTTCTTTGAATTAAGGTATTCTTCAAGAAGTCATTGCATTCTTAAGCATCCAGTTATATAAGTTATACTCTGAAGCATCTTAAAACCCTTTCAAGGTATTGAGAGCTAAAGAAAACTCCATGTAAACACCCGGAAAGAGGATGGTAACTGTGTCCATAATTCCTGGCTCATCTTAGCTGTCAATAACTCTATGTTTCTTGTTTATTTTGCCAATGGGCTCATCCAAACAGATTCCTTGTATCCATGTGCACATGCACGTGTGTGTGTGTGTGTGTGTGTGTGTGTGTGTGTGTGTGTGTGTCTGAATGTGAATGAATTCTGTTCCTTGAAGAAAACCATTTGGGGAAAGTAAAACTTGGAAATAATAAATTAAATATCAGAAATAGATGTTTATGTGTAGCTCCTTTTTCATATATTTTTTCTTCTCTCTCTTTTTCAGTTTCCTCTCTTATCAGCTCACCTTTGCCCTCCAAAGATGTGATCAATTACTGCCTTTTGTCTTAAATCAATATGTCTCACAAAAAGGAAAATTGGTGTTTCTTGTGGACTGTAAATCAATCACATTGTGCTATGTAATACAAGGTGTTCACATTCGGTTTAAATGTGTTGTTTAAAAGATTCTGTTATAGCTAAATCTCAGATAACTAGAAAATATAGTAAAATATGACTGCATTTTGTGAGTTTGAGCCAATGATTTCTTGATGAACAATGAAAAACATTAGATTTGTTCTGCCTCATGATCTTCTCTCCTTCTTAGGGAACATTCTTCCTAATGTCAGAGACTCTCTAAAGTAGGTAGAAGTTTAAAAGCTTTGTAGAAGCATGGCGATCATTGTGGCCTTCCTGGCCTTTCTGTCCATTTCTGGGATTATTTTTGAATGTACTTTGTGAACACTAATCACATGGAAACCATAAACACTCAGTGAAGGCTTCTCTTCGCCTTCCTCTCTCTACTCCCTACATGCCTCAGCCTATCTTTTTGTTTCCAGTTCACATTTTAACTGAAAATGACTTTTCATTTCCTAAGCCCGTTTTGGCATTTTAAGCTCTGTTAAGGGTTTTCCTTAAACTTCAATGCATTTCATTAGAAGGATAAAATAAAGCAATCTTACCATCCTTTATGAATAATTAGTGACTTAGAAACAAGCCTTGAAGCCAGTGAAAATTTCACTGTAAGGTAGTGAAATGATAAAAATACACTGAAGCATATACTTTGATGCACTTTAAAGAAATCATCATAGACTAATAATATGGTATCTCAAAGGAACGGATCAGACTGACAGGAAAATTACTTTTCAGGAAACAAAGTAGCTATGACATTTATAGCAACCTTTACAAAGGTTTGTAGCATAAGAAAAGGAAGAGATTTAATTCCATTATTTCCATGTGCCTTCTAAGTAACCCCAGTCAAAAGGAAAGCTCCCACACGTCCGTACACACACACACACACACACACACACACACACACATCTTTAGAAAGAACACATTTCCTTTGACTCCTAAGCATAAAGAAGAATGAATAACTTTCTAGCTGCTATAACTTCTTCCTTTGCTAGAAAAGGCAAACTTCGTATAAAACCTTAACTGTGTTAACATGCCAAGTGAAAAATGGTAGCGTTGCCATGTGCCTACTTATTTATATGGCATTTTTCATCTCTATAACCCCACCTTCTATAAAACTTAACACAACAGTATTTTCTTATGTTGTATAGCCTTTGTTAATTCATTCAGACATTTCCAACTTGCTTCCTTTCAATTTTTCTTCAAGGTGATTTATTTGTACAAAGTCATAAAGTGGATCCTGTGAAATTGAAAGCCATTTCTTCAGTAGCTGAATCCACATTTCTGTGGGTTTTTTTTTCTATTTTTCTACTCCCAAAGTATAACCAGATATCACCAAATAGTAAAGTCTTTTCAAATGAAATCAATAATTAAGCTAGTATTTTTTTTTTTTACTCAAACTGGGTTAATCGGTTGGCTAGACAGGAAAAAACAAATGTCAATCTGATTTTTAAAAATAAAAGCTCATACGGTCAACATAGGAATTTTGTAGAAATGCTTATCTTACAAGCTAGCGTCTTTGGTTGTCTTAGAGATCAAGTTGCCCTATAACACAACCCTCTCAGAGAGGTGAATGGGCAGCATTCTCAAAGGGACCCCCAATGAGCCTATCTCTTGGTTTTCCAATATTGCTTCCCAAGGGTAATCCCCTCTCTTTTGAGTAGCAACTGGACTTACTGACCTGCTTCTAATGAAAAGAATATGACAAAAATGATAGAATGTCATTTCTGAGACTAGATTTAAAAAACTCTATGCCTTCTATATTGGAGGCGCTCTCTCCTTCTTTCTTGCATTGCTTGCTCTAGGGGAAGCCAGGTGACATGTTGGGAGGCAGATCTGAGGAGGGGGTGCACGTGAATAAGTATGGGTGCATATCTTCTGAGGTTTGACAATGAGTGGGTTTGGAAGCAGGCCTCCCCCAGCCAAGCCCTGTGATGACTATATCCCTGGCTGTTTCCAGTGGCTACATTTTGGGATGATTTGTTACACAGCTGTAGATAACTAGTACAAGCTATAACTGAATCCTTTATACAGTGTCCAAGATATGTCAACCTTATAAAGGATTCAACTATGAATTTTGTTGTGCAAAGCTGCAATGTGGTTATTAATTGAGTTGGTTTCCAAGCTGATGTAATTTTGTTAGGTATTCACTTCCTTCTTATGCGAAGAATTCATCTTATTTTTCTCTTGTTTCAAATGATATATACATATAGGAGGAGAGAGGGCTGTAAGACACTTAAAAAGGTTAAAAAAGAAAACTAAGGGATAATTATAAACTGCATGTCTGCAGTAGGCACATTCCCAGAAAAAGTAGTCAATTCTTCCTTTGCGAGTATACCAAAAAGAACTTACTAAAAGAACTTATTATAGGGGCGTCTGGATGGCTCAGTTGGTTCAGCGACTGCCTTCAGCTCAGGTCATGATCTTGGAGACCCAGGATGGAGCCCAGGACAGGCTTCCTGTCAAGGAAGGAAGAGGCTTCTCCCTCTTTCAGTCCCTCTGCTTGTTCCCTCTCTAGCTGTGTTTCTCTCTGTCATATAAGTAAATAAAATCTTTAAAAAAAATAAAGAAAAGAACTTATTATAAAAATAAATACATACATGAATAAAATAACTTATTGTAAATGAAAATTCATTTAAGAAGGCTGACTGCTACGAGTAATGATCAAAAGGGAATACACAACAAAAGCAAGGAGCAAAATGATGCAAGACTCATACATTGACTCTCTATCTAAAATGCACTGGCTGTCAAATATGTAGATATCTCGAGGCTTTCTCACTTTCTAGTGAGCATTCACCATTTGCCTCCCTGACACCAATCCCTACTTCTTTGTATCCCCCTCCCTGCTCTCAGTTCATGGCTCTGGGTGTGAGTCTACCTGCAGGAGAAGTTAGAGCATTGGACTCAGGCCAGGGAATCAATCCACCATGTGGCCTCCTGTTGGTCAGTGATGAGCATGTGACCTAATCCAGTCCAATCAAAAGGAAGCTCTCTTTCCTTTAAGCGCTTCCAAGGGGGCTTTCCTTGTTGCAGGTGGCTTGAACCTAGAGATAGAAAAAGGGAGAGGCACCAAAGCCATCTGTCTGGGGTGATGCGAGTCACTAGGCCCTGTTGCCTTTATTCTCAGAATAAAACCAGCATAGACGATGGCGTCAGGAATAAATCTGAAGGACGTTGTGTGATCCCTGAATCCACACCGTCTGAAGCCAATCCTGCCTCTGAGTGCTCAGTTATTACGCACCAGTAAATTTCTTTTTTAGCTTAAATCAGTTAGAGCAAACTTTTTGACTGGTTGTTTGTTTTTGTTTTGTTTTGTTTTGAACTGTTTTAGATCACTTGTGATAGAAAGTTTCTTAATACCTCCAGGCCCAGGCATTTAAAAAATATTAGCCTTTTTCAAACTTGATAGATAGGGTTTGAGTGCTTTGTCAGCTTTCATGAAAACATCATAAAATTTTTGTTATGTAGAGAATCTACTGCCACCAGGCAATTCAACAAGGAAAGTATAATAATCATTATAAGATATTTATAAGCATTTTTATATTAATCTCTACCTCTTATAATAATCATCACCACTATCGCCATCATCAAAGGAATCACATACTGAGCACTTACTATGTATCAGGTACTATGCTAAGCACTTTACATATATTATCCCATTATTCAGTTCCCTACAAACAAGACCAGTTAAAATAAAAGCTTCAGAACCCAAATACCCCAAAGTAAAATCTTTTTTTCTTGCCAATTTCTGCCAGTGTGACCTTATTTAAAATCTCTGCCTCTGGGGCGCCCAGGTGGCTTAGTCATTAAGCGTCTGCCTTCAGCTCAGGTCATGATCCCGGGGTTCCCAGATGAAGCCCCACATCAGCTCCCTGCTCGGCGGGAAGCCTGCTTCTCCCTCTCTCACTTCCCCTGCTTGTGTTCCCTCTCTGGCTGTGTTTCTCTCTGTCAAATAAGTAAAATCTTTAAAAGACAAAAACTCTGCCTCAGATTGCTTGTATATAAAATAGATGCTACTGTTTTCATCATAAAATTTTGAGGATTAAAGGAATTAATATCTACAAAATGCTTAGCATAATGGTTGGCACGCACAAAACACTACTTCTGTTAACTTCTTTTGTCTCTTATAATAGTCTAATAATGTTCTTTTGATGTTCTTTTTCCCAACAAAGAATTTGGTCTTTATTGGTCTTTATAGAAGTCTTTCCGTACTCTACCCAAGATGGCCACTTAAAATGCAATTCCTTTACCGAAGCAAAATTCTGTGAGAATAAGGATTCTGTCACTCTCATCTTTATATCCTGGACATTCCCCAATATAGTGTCCTGCTAGTGATTGTTAATAGGATATGGACGGGGTGCCTGCGTGGCTCAGTTGGTTAAGCATCCAACTCTAGATTTCAGCTCAAGTTATAATCACAGGGTCATGAGATTGAGCCCTCCTTTGGGCCCCACAGTCAGCAAACAGTCTTCTTGAGAGTCTCTCCCTCTCCCCCTGCCCCTCCCTGCCATGCTCTCTCTCTCTCAAAATGAATAAATAAATGTTTTTTATTTTTATTTCTTTAAAAGATTTTATTTATTTGAGAGGGTGAGAAAGAGAGAGAAATCATGAGCAGGGGGGAGGAGTAGAGAGAGAAGCAGACTCCCCACTAAGCAGGGAGCCCACTGTGGCACTCGATCCCAGGACCTCAGGATCATGACCTGAGCTGAAAGGCCGACGCTTAACTGGCTGAGCCACCCAGATGCCCTAAATAAACCTTTTTTTTTTTTTAAAGGTGGACAAAGTAATTGAAAAAATATATATGAAGAATATAAAGATAGCCAACTGAACAAAGAACAGAGGCCTAAGACCCAATAGTCCTGTGACATTGTTTTAGTTATCTATTGCGGTGTAACAGATTTCCTCCCAAAACTTAACAACTGAAAATAGCATGCAGAGATCGTCTCCAGTTTCTGTGGGTTAGACATTCATCACTTATTTAGTGGGGCATCTCTGGCTCAGGATCTCTCATGAGGCTGAACCAGGGTGTTGTCTAGTGATACAACTTCATCTGAAGGATTCAGTTCTAAGCCTCCTCGGGTTAGCTGCATTCAGTCCCTCCCTCCAGGGCTATGGGGTGAGAACCTCAGTTCAGGTTGTTGGCAGATGTCCTCCCTCTCAGTACTTTGTCAAGAGCCTCTCCAGTTGGCTTTATCAGAAAAAGTATGTAAGAAGAGCCAGAAGGGAAAAGAGAGAGACAGAGAGAGAAGGGACCAGTGAGAAAGAGAGCAAGCAAGATGGCAGGCATGGTCTTTCATAACCTACACAGAAGTGATAACCTGTCCCTTATGTCATATTCTATTCATTAGAAACATGTCACTGGACCCATCCCATGTTCAAAGAAGTGGATTCCACAAGGGAATGAATACCGGGAGGCAGAAGTTACTGGGAATCAATTTAGAAGGTCGCCTGCCACAGATATGGAGCTGAAGTTGATTTCGTTTTGCTCCTTGACCTTGATCAAGTCGGATATCTGTTCCTCAATACTTTTATCCATAAAACTTGTGTTATAATTCCTTAAGATCCCTTTCAAGTGCAAACTATGATTCTAGGAGGTCCTGAAAAGGATCAAATGTGCATTTTAAAGTCACATTTGAGGGGATCCTGGTTGGCTCTGTTGGTTAAGCATCCAACTCTTAACCTCAGCTCAGGTCTTAATCCCCGGGTCATGAGTTCAAGCCCCACATTGGGCTCCATGCCAGGCATGGAGTCTATTAAAAAAAATTTAAAAAGCCACATTTGATTTCAAAATGGCTTGAGAAGCTCATCTGCAAAAATGAAAAGGGCTTTAACTTTCCCCCCTTAGTTAACACCATATCTCGTAAACTTCTGTGTCAAAGATTATAGTGAGGAAAAGACTAGAATGTGCCATTGGCTCAGCTTCCCACACCAAGAGGAGACCTGAGAAAAAAAAGGGCTATTGTAGTTATATGCCTGTTTGCAGCATTTGAGAAAGAGGGAACATGAGTTTCCAAAATTTAATTGAAATGGAGAGTTTTATTAGTTTACCCTGAAGTGTCAATAAAAAATGGCACATGACAGATGGTTTTCCTGTGATCCCAACAGCAGGTCTATCTTGAGGTTAATAACCTTTTCACTTTATTGACTTATTGACAAACTCTCTCTGGTGGTATTTAAGTTTGTTTAGATGTTTTCTTGACCATTATTAAAAAAAAATCCCTGCCCAGTGTTTTTTCATCTACTGAAGAAAAGTCATACTGCTTTCCTTCTGAGCGATGTATTGAAATCTCTTTTTACCCATCGTGCAACTAAGATGTAAACCAAAACCACATTTAGCCATTTATTGATGTTGTAAAAAAATAAACCTCATGTATTTATTAACTTTTCCTTGGGTTGAAGATAGGGAACACCTTAGTGAATAGTGTCCTTTGATTAAAACTCCAAAGGAAAGGTGAGATTTTCCTTTTTTAACTAATAAATAAAAGGTGTTTTTCAGCCTTTATAGGTATCTATGATGTTCACATTCCTACATGAACTGCCTGTGAACTGGACTGTGCAGACTTTTGTTTTTTATGCCTTATTATTCTGTTCTTCTCAGTGTCTTTTAAATCTTTTAATGAGTTGACAGCATTTAAAAATTGGGACATTTCACCCTGAAAGAAATTTGAGTTTCTGGCTTCCTTTAAACAACCAGAAGGTTCGGCAAGTCTCGCCCACACTCCACTCCAGCAACAGCTGGGCAAAATCAAAGGGTCATTTCTTCCTTTGGGTGGGGCACACCATCGCCTGTCTTTGCCATCTCCCCACTCTCAAGTGTTCTAAAAAAACCAAAAACCAAAAAAAAAACAACAAAAACGCTAGCTTGAAATGAGAGACAACTAGAAATCCCGCTTCCATAAAAGTGAATTTATTGTTGAAAGGACAATGAGGGCAGGTGTACAGACTGTGGGGAAGGAGAGAATTCTGCCACTGCTGCTACTCACCCTGCTTGCCTTGTTCACTGATATGAGCTCCACGGTCACAGGAGGGGGACATCTGGGTTATCCAGCCAGAGTATTTCTGGACTGAACGTCTCTCAGTTTGGGGTAAGATTATCTCATTCATCATGATGAAGGCCAAAAGCATCAGAAAACGGCGTTGGGCTTTAACCCATTTTCTTTGCATTGACAGTGGCTTTTCCTGTTGGCTCCACGTTCATCTGTTCTCACATTACTCGATCCTTAGAGCAATTACATGCACCACTCTTGACAGAATGGGAAGGGACGTTATTGTCTTTGTGCTGTCTTGGTTTTGTATTAATAGCAGCTATAATGCCGACATTAACCCATACTTTACACTTACCCATTGTCCTACACGGTGCACAGCTGTTGTTAAGTGCACAAAATGAAGATGTATAAGCACCTGTTCTGTCCTGTATAAAATTTAGAACATGCTCAGTACATCATTTCTATTCCCCCACTCCTATGCATTTGTTTGCTTTGAAGGACCTCCATAAAAGGTTACAAACACCAGTTACTAGCTAAAAGCTATCCAAATCCCATGAACAAACACCATCTAAGTTGCTTGAGGGATTTTTTTTTTTCCTTTCAGTGCTTTGTCAAAGGCCTCTGAAGATGGTGCAGACTCACGACAAATAGGTAATTTAAACTTTCAGGGAAACAGGTATAGCATGTGATGCTTGATGTTATCAGTCTACATATTTAGATTGGCTCCAGCAGACTACTATTTCACTTGAGACAAAAATTGTGTATTTTGAAAGCCCAAAAGTATGATTCATTATTGACATCAGGCCTATTTAAATTCTAGTGTTTTATAGCTTTTCATCAATTCCTTCTTCCCACCTCGTTCCAAATCAGGTAAAATGACACAAAACACCACTTCCGTGAATCACAGTCTCTTTTTCTGGATTGTTTTCTGCTTTTTAATTAAATCAAAAAGTCTTCACTATCATTTGAACTCAAGTGTCATTTCATGTTGATGGCTGAATCTTTTATGGTAGCTATGGCGATTTTAAAAAGGATACAAAGGAATAGAATATCTTCCCATGAAAAGAGAATTTTGTCTTCAAAATTCATCAAAGAAGAATTCAGTCTTTAGTTGCATTTTTCAACCACAGGTTCTCCCCAGACTCCTTCAGAGAAATCCACCATCTTCATCCCTGGTGCCTGACCATCCCTCCTGCATTCAGCAGAAACTACTTCTTGCCTTAGGCCCCGTGGGCATAGCACTGACAGCCCATGGTACATTAGGAGCCCATCAGAGTGTTTTCATTTCTTTTTTTTAAAGGTTTTTTTTTTTAATTTATTTATTTTATTTATTTGACAGAGAGAGAGAGAGAGAGAGATCACAGGTAGGCAGAGAGTTAGGCAAAGAGAGAAGGGGAAGCAGGCTTCCTGCTGAGCAGAGAGCCCGACGTGGGCCTTTATCCCAGCACCCTGAGATCATGACCTGAGCCGAAGGCAGAGGTTTTAACCCACTGAGCCACCCAGGTACCCTGTTTTCATTTCTTTTAAAATTAGAAACAATAATGGCTATATTCGAGCTTACGTTACATCTGTTTTATGCCAAGGGAGTCATAAAATATACTTTGTAATACTGCCTTATGGAGGAAGACACTCTGGAAGGCAAAAGTGCTCAAGGCCCAGAAAAACCATAACATAGTGCTCCATTCAGGCTAACTATGGAAGTCACTTAGAATCAATCCACACAATAGAATTTGCAATCAAACTGCGCAAATGCAATGCTGCTTAGTTATATGGCCTTGAGCCATGTCTTTGAACCTCCAGTTTCTCATAGGACTCATCCTTATAGACAGTAGTCATTGAGTTCTTACCATGTCCCAGGCCTGATGGGGAATGCTTTGCGTGGCTTAACTCCTGCAGTCTCTTGGCACAGCAGCCCTGGGCAGTGGTTCTTGTAATCTGGGCAGTGTGATCTACCTGGCTGGACACAATGAAGTCATGAGGAGCAGGAGGGGACCCCGCTCTGCTCTTACAAGCAGTGTGGTCTTGGATAAGGAATGTCCCCTCCCAGAGTCTGACTTTCCTCATCTGACAAATGGGGATCACAACAGAATCAGGCATCGCGTTTGAAGACCGTGTGTTAGGACATGTCAAGCACTTTCCCTAGTGTCTGTGCTTGAGTATGAGCTCCATGTATGGTAGCTCCCCTTCCTAGGAGGTGACCTTCCCTTAGCCTCCACTATTTCTGAACTTCTTATATGTAGACTCATACAGAATATCCTCTTTTAGGTCTGGCCTCTTTCACTTAACATTATGTCTCTGAGATTCATCATTTTTTTTCATTTTTTTGATTGTCATAGTAATTTGTTCTTTTTTACTGCTGTATACTGTTCCAGCGCATCTGCTCTCTTGTTGATAGAAATCAGGTTGTTTTCAGGTTTGGCTATAAAGAATGAAGTTGCTGCGAGTATTCTTGAATATGACGTTTGATAGATGCAAACTTCATGCCTGTTGGATACCACACCTTAGGAACAGAGTTGCTGGATTATAAATATTTAATACTGTGGTGTGCTGGACATCATGGTAGGCAAGGGCTGGGAATATGTGAAAGAGCATTACAACCATATGGCCCCTGATTTCAGCTTAATAAGGAAGATATGGCAATGACTATAAATGGGATAGCTGCATGTGCCACAAAAGACCAGCAGTGAGAGAGTGGGGGTGGGGTGGGGAGCTGATCTAGGAAGGGCACAGGTAGGTCCTACGAACAAAGGGAGCATGATGAACTAGAGGACTTGGAACAAAGGCAGTCTGGTTAATGCAGACAGAAAAGGGAAAATGGAGAGGTTGGCAGGGTTTAAACCAAACAGATACGGGAAAGAAGGAGCTGGAGAGATATGGACCATGTCAAGAGCCATGTTATACACCAGCTTCATCATTTTGGGTGTTGGTTTAATTACAGTCCATTTACCACTGGCCAGCTCTTGTAGTGCGAACTTTATTGGTTTGAGCAGAATTACATGAAACAATAATTAGTAGATTCTTAATTAAATCCAAGTCCTCTTCAGGCAGGTTATTTTCGATTGTAACTACACCCTGAGGAGGATTCAGTTGAGTTTCTCAGCCCATTTGCTCATTCCCTTCCATGTTATCTTGAGTTTTATGGACTTCCATCTGACAAACTCTAGCAATGATTCTGATGTTACTCCCAATTACAGTATGATTATGAATTTCAGAGATATTATTACAAAACAAATCAGAGGTTATGACTAGTATTCATTGTCCCATTCCAACAGAAATGATGTCCCATGTCTCCAATATTATTGTGCACAGCAGTATGGAAAGCCAAATTCAAGATTCCAGATGTTCTGTGGGTGTAACCACAGGCTTTTCCTCATCACACAGGATCAAGTTGAGATGTGTTCCCAGTAGGAGAGGTCTTTCAAGACGGTTCCTAGACCAAGGCCATCACTGCTCTGCTCTCTAACTCCCGCCAGTTTCTAAGGGATCTGAAGTTACTATGGGCTCTCCTTAGATCAGGGGGAACTGCTAGAAGATCCCACACTTGTCCATTAGTATTGCCGTAGGGTGACTGTGTGCACAGATCTGAAGCCCCACTGCTTGAATTTGAGTCTTGGCTCCTCTCCTTATGGACTTGAGCAGGGCCCTTAATTTCTTTGGGCCCCATTTCCTCATCTGTAAAATAGAGATGGTGATAGTGATAGCATTGTTCCTTCCAGGGTTATAAAGACCAGATTAATAGATGCGTGTTGGCTGGTTATTACCAGCCTCACTGATTTACTTCCCTTGGATGGAGCTAGTTAACTGTTGATTTGCTACAGGAACTGGCCATGTGGATTCTGCCCTGCCTGAAACAGGCAGGAAGTTAACATCTACCACATTGCTCAAAGCTAGTGCCCATTGGGGGTGAATTTTTCAGGGTTAATCCTCTGAAACCATTGTTTTTCTCCTGAGAAACTGGCATATACCACTCATTCTAATGTGGTATTACTCATTTTTTCTGTCTTTGCCTTTGCTACCCAGAAGCTCAGAAATGATAATGTAACATGTGGACTCTGCAACCAATTTATTTCCTTTCCCTTTTTCAATCAACTTCCCATCCTTCATCTTTTCCTGTTCTGTTAATGTCATATCTCTATTTCACCCGTATACACTATACATTTATATGCGTATTTGAGAAGCTTTCTGAAATTCTGTTCAGTAACTAAAAAGGCGCAAATGAAATCACAAAACAAAATACATCTCAGAATTACAACGTGTGTGCTCATTAACAGCCTATTGGCAAAGGAAGCTGTGAGGTGGGGATGAGTTTAATCTCCACATCAGTACAATGAGGGGTAATGACAAAACCTACTTTGAGGGGTTATTAGAGGACAGGAGAGGATTAATCCAGAAAAAGCATTCCAAACTGTGGCAGCATATCATAAGCACTCGGTGCTGATCCTCGTCACAGTCACTGGAATGATCCGTAGACATCGCAATGGAGGCTCTCCCAGACAATGAGATCCTGGGAAGCACCTAACACAAACCAGCCCTGGACTGTTTTCCAGATTTTTTTATACCACATCTTCCAGCCAGCTTCTAAATTTTGTTCAGTGTGTGTGTGTGTGCAAAATCTTTAATAAAGATTCATGGTTGGATGGTTGCTGTTTTCCGATCTTCAGATACTGAGAGTCACAATGCTCTATGTCAAATGACACAAAACAATGTTGAAAGCGATGCAGTTAAATTCTAGCAACAACCTCACAACAGGCATGGTTCTCCAGTTCAAATCTGTGCCACAACTAACAGGACTTCCTAGACACGTGCTGTTGTTGACAGAGTTCACCCACGGACAAGGATCCACGCTGAATGTGACACTGTGTGCCCACAGACCAGCCTCCTGCCTTTGCCTCCCCGGTCCCATCTTCTCTCCCCTCCACACTCACTGTTCCGAATCTGCATGTTTTCTATCATTTCTTCCTCGAGGGAGACTGTTGTAAACGGTGTCTCTAATGTTGAGTCTTTCCCATGTGCTGCCTGTCAGAGCGGGGGACAGCTCTCCTTCATAGGGACCTCTCCTGTGCTGTGCTCCGCTGTTTCATCTCTTGCCTTTCTCTCATCACTTTCTCTCTCAGAATCCTCCCCATCCACTGCTATGGGTACTCATACATCCCCTGATCTCAAAAACAAAAACAACCTCCCAAAGGCCCTTCCATCTACACTGTAATGGCATTAATGGTAGTTTGCCTCCTTCCTCCGCTCTTAACTTTCTTGTAAAAATACTTTTCACTTCTGCCTCCAAATCTCACATCACCCACTGATGTAATCTTTTATAATCTGCTCACCGCCAGCAACGTGAACCCTGTAGCTACCCTCCACCCCCAAGCTGGATGGGTCAGTTTCCTTGGATGCTTCCATATCTCGTTACTCTACCCATCGTTAGGATTGTGCACCCAAGCATTCTCGGTTGATGCTCAGTCTCCTTCCCCAACTCCCAGATGGACTGAATTAGTTGAGCCAGGCTAGGTCTTTAGCTGAATCAGAATCACCAGGAGGGCTTGTTAAAACACTGGGCTCCACAAAAAACATCAATTTTATCCCACGGCATCTCACCTGATTGGGAAAATCTTGTTTTCAGGGCTGAGTCCTGTGAAAAATGTTGCATCCAAACATTTCCAGGATCCTGCCCTGCCCCGAGGACTCTCATCACCATTGAAGCCACTGTCTCCTTGGCCAGTCCTTTTCCTCACACCTGCATTCTTTCCTAAGTCCCCTGTCATGACGGGGCGACCTAAGCCCTCCCATGCACAGCCCGCAGGATCAGCATCACCTGGAAGCCTGTTGGAAATGCAGACTCTCAGGCCCCAACCCCAACCCCCTGGACCCAAACCCACATCTTAATAAAACCCCCAGGGATGTATATTCTTAAATATTAAGAAGTACTTCTCCCTGGGATGAGAATGATCCCCTCCAGTTCTGCTTGGAGTGGAGACTGTCCCAGGCTCACAAGGGAGCTAGGAAGTGGGGACACCAATGCAGATTCCTGCCCCATAGCTCTATTTCCTTCTGTGCCCCCAGAGGGCAGGGTGAGCATTGCGCTGGGGGGTGGGGGGGGGAGAGGGGAAGATGCAGGCATCCTCTTAGGGACCCAGCACATTCCAGAGCCCACTCCAATTCCTTGACCCCCTAGGCTTGGACCTCAACTGCTCTGTCTTTTCAGTCTTGATGTTTTGCCATCAAATAGGGGCAATTCTCCTGGGAGCAACCACGTGACCAGTTTCCTTCCCTTCAGTTTCTACCCACCTTTCCATAGCTGGTCGCCCATCTCCATATGGATGCCATTCTAGCAAGACCCAGGTTCCTGCTCCTCTCTCATCCTCCCCTTCCTTCACTGTCCTTCCACCGGGGGCCATGGCTGTTATCACACCAGAGGGCTGCCAGGGCTCACGAGGCCAAAGGGACAGGTGCTGCTGCACAGGTTGTGTAACAGGGCACACTCAGTTGTTGTACATGAGGGGAGCGTGCTCACACAGGGCAGACTCAGTTGGTGTAAATGAGGGGAGCGTGCTCACGCCCAGAGAGAGCCTGCTTTGTCCACTGGGGAGCAGCGGAAGACTGCCCTTCGGAAATGCAGTCATGATGTTGCCAAACTCATTTTTTTTTATATGAGAACTCTTACTTTCGTTGCGGTAAGAAATTTTTCACTTTTAAACTAGGAGAGCCAATGTAAACGTGTCAACAGCTGTAACTAGCCTGTGCTCAGAGCCCAATTCGTTGACTTTGCCCTCGTCCCTTCCCCTGGTCTCTCCCTATCACTCTGCCTGCCCCCCAGCTCTTGCTTCCTTCTATTCTTCCACTAACTGGGCAAGGGCAGTAACATCTGGAATACTTACCTCCATTTATTTGTGATGAAACCCACCTGATAACTGCCAAATTATTCTAAAATACTGCTCTTGTCATGTAGCTCACCTTTCTAGTCAAAGCCCTTTAGAGACTCCTTATGGCCTCCAGCTGTCAAATTATCTCCATTGGCATTCCTTTCCCCTGCAACCATCCGTTAGCCTGCTTTTGACTAGAGGTCTGAAGACTTGGACAAGCCTGATGGTGATTGTGGAGATGGGAAAAAAAGGGACAGGTTCAAGAAGTATTTAAAAATTAAAGTCAGTAGCACCAGCTCTTATGACCCTTGGTACAAATAATCTACCTCCTCCTTCCTATGAAAGCCCAGATAAGAATGTAGTGTATTGTGCACGAGTTTACAAACTGGCTGCATGATGGTCATATTTGGTCTATGAGCATCTTCTGTTTACCCTGCAATGCTTTGAAAAAAGAAAAATTGCAGTTGAAAATTAGTGATTGACTGATTGCATATAAAAATCAGGATTCTAGAGGCACCTGGATGGCTCAGTCTGTGAGGCATCTGAATCTTGATTTTGGCTCAGGTCATGATTGGTCATGATCTCAGGGTCCTGAGATCAAGTCCCATATCCAGCTCCATGCCTAGCATAGAAAGCTGCTAGAGATCTCTCTCCCTCTCCCTCTGGCCCCCACTCCCTACTCATGCACTTGCTCTCCATCTCCCTAAATAAAAATTTTTAAAAAATCAAGATTCCTGTCAAAAAGTTAGCAGTGAAAATCCAGAGCAAACTTCTATGTGCCAACCACTGGCTAGAGTTGAATGTTACCTGCCTCTTCAGATGCTGGGCACACTGTTTACATCTCCATCTAGACCTACTAACAAAAATAAGGCTCATGGATAGTTTAGAAATGAATTTAAAATGGGAATCAAACATTCCTGTTGTCCTAGAACTTCACAGGTAACTAAAGGAAACAAGGTATAAAGTTAGCAACAATATTAACGACCTCCCCTGCCCCTCACTAACACCCCTGCATGTTTTCTTGTATTACACTCACTTGCTCATGCTCACAAAACATTAAGTCCCGGTCAGTTATATAATTTAGTTTCTGGCACATAAACAAGATAAGCCTTCATTGTTAAAATTTCTAAATGACTCAGCTATAACCATCCTCCTGTGCTGGATCTTCCATTGGCCTTCCAGATGCATCCATCTAGTACCCCTCTCCGGCTCTTAGACCGACTTCAACTACGTCTGGATTCCAGTTGGGTTTGGCCAACGGTGGGCACCAGCTGGGTGTTGGAGGGAGAATAAGGCTGGTTGTCTAGTCTCCCAGCCCTGATTGCATATAAAAATCAGGATTTTGTCAC
Source organism: Spilogale gracilis (assembly GCA_004023965.1). Taxonomy (NCBI): domain Eukaryota; kingdom Metazoa; phylum Chordata; class Mammalia; order Carnivora; family Mephitidae; genus Spilogale; species Spilogale gracilis. The sequence continues at coordinate 1,309 of PITA01007564.1, read as the reverse complement.
TGCATGTTGTAGCCTGGCTGGGTCCCACTTCAATGGAAGGGAGCCCTTCCCTGAGTTTCAGAGTGAAGGCGGTGGCTGCTCCCTCCTCTGGCCTGGGATGGTACATAGCTTTCCTGGTGGCTACCTGCACCTTTAGAATCTAGGTGAGTTCTCTAATTCCTCTAAATTGAGAGTGCTACCTATCTCCTGCTACAACCTGATGATATGTGCCTCTAATCTCTCACCTCTCCTGAGCACTAACCAAATGCACGCAAGAAAAAATAACCTCGTGAGAATCATTTTCTAGATTCTAAGTATCAGTATTTGGGAACATTTTGCAGTTAATTTTAAAGTTTGCTTTTATGTCTTAAAGAATTTTAGAGTGACATATGCAATGTTTAGCCCTGAAGGTTAAAAAGTGACTACCTCTAAAATTATGTATACCTGATCCTAGAAACAGCCCATTTTGGACTAGGATCCTTCCATTGGTATTTTAGTGTATCAGTGCCACCTGCTGGAAAGTTAAGAAAATTTAGTCTTTTCAAATCCCAAAATGTGTATTGGGTGGGGACAGAAAGGGGACAATAGTGGGGGGGGGGTGGGGTGTAAATGTACTCTTTAAGAAAAAAGCCTTATCTTTAAATACATAGTGGTTTAGCTTCCACATCATTATCAGTATAAGCCCCAATTAATTACAAAGCAATTAAACTACAATGAAGTTTAAAATCTATAATAAAGAAAACCCTAAATATTTCTTCTTCTTTATACATTTCTTGGTTTCTAAAATATTCTGCCATTCTGCTCTATGTATGAAACTCAACATGCCCCCTTCCAACATGCCCCAACACTATCTAGGACACTGATATATATGTAAGAGACACATGAAATATGTCTAGATATAACACGTATTACGTACATACAAATGCATTATGTACTTGTTTTTAGCATCTGACAAAGTTTTGGTAGTAGAGTGAGTAAAGTAGACAGATACAGGATGGGATCTTTCTAAAGTGCTTTCACCACCTCTAAATAGCAACTGGAAGAGACATATATAAACAACATGACCCAACCATTCAATTTTCTTACAAAAACTGCAACACATACTCTAAATGATAATATAGAAACGTAAAAGGTTGCTTAACCGATTTTAATAACATGACATAAAGCCCCTACACTTGATAGAATCGTTATGCAAAATACATAGATGAATACTGTCTTCTTTTAAAAATATAAAATAAATAAGCAAGACATGTGAAAATAGGCAAGTTTCCATTAAATAAATGAAAATTTTTAAAAAAGAAAGTTTTGCTTTCCATATCATTTGAAGAAG